>VXBO01005581.1:605401-692323 GCA_013400135.1 Rhinoptilus africanus
GCCCGGCCCGGTACTGCCGCCAGCCGGCCCCGCCCCGCCACGGGGAGCGCGGCGCTGCCCCGACCGTTCCCCGCCGCCCCACGCGTGGGCTGAAGGCTCGGGGCCCCGCTGTTACCACGGGGGAGGGGAAGGGTGCCGGGGCGGACAGGGGCCCGCCTCCCCTCGGCCCTTCCCAGCCGCCCCCCGGCTGCTGGGGCAGCGCCTTCCCGTGCCCCGGCTGCCGCCGCGGGGCTGGGGGCAGCCCCGGGGGGACGCGTTTGTTCCCTCCCTCCTCCTGCCCCTGCTGCTGGGGCTCCCGGGAGAGACAGGGAGGCACCGTGGGCACCCAGCCCCCGGGAGGGCACCCAGAGAAGGGTGCTGCAGGGGCAGGGGTAGGGACGAGGAGAAGCCTGGACAGCCTGAGCAGGAGACACCATAAGCGCAGAGGGGAAGCCCCATTGCTGGTGGGCAAGGAGCTACAGCAGGCAGCTTGCCCGCCGGTGTGACTTCACGAGCAGTTCTTGCTCAAAAGCGTTCAGGCTTTTAAAACAAAGGGTCAGCCCCCCCTGTCTCAGGCCTCGCTGATGAGAACTTCTCCCCTCGGTGCTGCAGAACACCCCTTCCCCACCTGCTTCAGCGCACACCTCCAGACCTTTCCTCCATCCATCTCCTGCCCTTGGCATACCTCAGCACAGGTCAGCTGCGGTGCCATTCCCACCATCCCACGCTCCGCCACTTTGACGAACCCACACAGAAGAGCAGTTCATAAGGAGAAGCCCAATCTTCAGAGACAGACTCATCCTACATACCCTGCTCAGCACCGGCGCACCCTTGCAGGCAAGGTGCTATTACGTGCCAAGAAAAGAAACAAAGAGAAGTGGCAAAGCCCTTCAGTTATTTTACTGTTGTTTAATTTTACCTCTACAGCAAGTTCCATCTGTAACCAAACCACTTCCAGCATCCCCAAACCAAAGCTAGATGAGTCCCTAAAGTCCTTGAAAACATATATATGGGAAACACAGCAGGTACTAGACAGGATCATGAAATACAAGATGGGAAGTCGTAAGAATAGAGGCAATACTATGGTATCCGAGTACATAAAAAAATTTACCTTTCTTTTTTTTTTTGAATGCTAGCTTTAGCAGTTCATAACATAGAGAAAAAGAAAAAAAAAATAAATCAGGAGGCAACCCTAGTCAGCAATCTTCTTCAAGAAATGTGAATAGTTGTACTTTTGCACTCCTTCATAGATTTACGTCCCAAGAAAAGCAGAACTTTCCTTTACCCATGCCAGACGCCAGACCAGCAGGTTAGGCGACTTATGGCAGAAGAGCCCTTCAGCAGCGCTTTGCATCATGTCTGCTGTGCCCATCCTCAGATGCAGCCCCTGGCAGGATGCTGACAGGACCTCTCCACAGCCTTGGGAGTTCACACGCTCGGTTTTCTTGACTACCTACCATGAGCGGCTTAACCTGTCTCTTCAGTTAGATTCGGCTCCCATTAGCGTTCCTGCTGACTCCAACCTGCTGGACTGGGTCCGCAGTGCCTGAGAGAGGCCCCTGTGGCCACGTGCTGAGAATGGCTGCGGCACCCCTGGGTTTGCCATCGCAAGCCAAGCTCACGTGCATTACGGTCTGGCAGCAAATTCATTTCTACAACCTACCTGTCTCAAACGGAAGATGTCACTAACATGCACCCCTTGGAAGAAAAAAAAAAATTATAAAACGTACACAATTACCATTTTCTATTCATACTTTATTGCAGGTGTACATATAATTATTTATATTTTAAACAAGAAATTCCTTTCATGGAAAGGAGAAACTTTTACCATTAAAATAGAGTGATTATACCATGAGTATTTTACAAATATGTACAAATATTGGCAGCTAGTTTCTAACATCAGCTGATAAATGCTTACACATTACCCTCTACCAAACTAATCCAAACCAAAAATAATAAAGAGACTTTCTAAATCCGAAGATGAACAACAAAAAAAAAATCTACTACTATCAGGAACAGGTTTTTTTTCATATGAATACAAAAAATTGCATAATAGATATTCACAGTGCTTGTAAGATATTAAGTCATTCTCAGTCTACACACACCTGCCTGGTCTCCCCTTCATATGCATACGTAATTTAGAGTACTGGAGGGAGCTGCGCAGACCACTGAGAAAGATGGTCAGCCCTGGAGAGTCTGCCTTCCCCACCAGCCATGAATAAATACAAGAAACCCCCGCATACATACAAGGCAGTGGATGCTCACGCAAGAGCCAATTACACTGTTTTCCAGGCACTGGTGCATTTTGTAACCAGCGACAGCAGGATTGCAGCATTTCGCCAAATCCATTGAATGCTGGGTGACTGCAAAAAGAAAATTCCGAGCTGCTCGGTGGCAATAAACACTTCGGTAAGGTGGTTAGGCTGAAGCAGGCATGAATGTGATTGTCTTTGAAACATGGATGCACATATGTGAGCACGTGGTGTACACACGTTTTATGACACCTTTCAAAACAACGACACCTGCTGAATTTTGACCTCTTTTCCTGTTAACAACCATTACCAGAACCAGGAGGAACTGTACTTCTGCGTGTATGGGAGAGCAACAGTTTAGCAGGGCTGTCGCTCCAGAACCCCCCCACCTTTTCCCTGGACAGACAGGCATTGCTGGAGTAAGAGCCATCCCTCCAGCTCCATGGCGGCTGCAAGAACAAGGCTGCTCCCTGCAGCACAGCCTGGATCCTGACCCTGCCAGTCTCCCACCGCTTATGGCCAAGCAGGCCCCAGGTAACAGGGAGCGACCGACAGCACAAGGCTTGACTGGACCGTCCATGGGCAGCCAGATGTCCTTTACCCATTTAGATCCATTTAGGAGTTTATTTTGGATGCAGTAAACATACCTCAAAGTATTCTGTAAACTGGCTTTGCTCGGAAGAAGGGAAAAGAGGCTACGGTGAACACACAGGTCTTAATTAATTGTTCATTACAAAAAGAAAGAAAAGTGTGATCAAAGAGGGCATGCTCAAATAAGTCATGGCTACAGTGAGCTTGTGCCCATCATTCATTCCTCAAACACAGAGCTAGGGTTTGATGCTGCATTCATCTCGGAGCACGTACAGCCACTGACGCCACTCCAGTAAATGCAGACGGACCTGGATTCTGTCTCTACACCACACTTGCACAGAAGCACTGAGATGACAGACTTCATGGATTTGCTATTTTAACAGTTCACGGGAACGCAATTTACCAGACAGCTGCTAAGCCTGTGAGCCTGCCACCAAAGCAGCAGCTCAAACCCTCCTCCCGTTCCTGAGTTCAGCTATCGTCAGCTTTTGAGTGATCAACACTGCGCAACACACGCTTCCTCAACCAGCAGAATAGCATCAGTCTGCTTGTAGAGTTTGCCAAAAAATGATTAGCTACCACCTGCAAGGCTGTCAAAAGCTGGGCACAGGTTACACATGCCTGCAAGTACAAACTTCCCAAATGCTGGGAATCGATGAGGGGAGGAAGTACTGGGGGAAGACTGGGAAGGAAATCAAACAAGCTTACATTTATTTGGATGTAATAAGGTAGCAGGATGTTTTCCACACCAAATACTTGACTCAAACAGCATAATTATCATTATTTTCCTAGGAAAAGCCAGCACAGCCAGCTCCGCCACTCAAAATTACCAAACAAGTACCCTTGGCTTGACACCCAAACACTCTACACTTCCACCATCCCCATCCCTGGAGCACCACACACTCACGTTTGCATGACCCATCCATGACTAAGTTGGACACAGTCACTCTGCCTGTCGTTCCAAAGTGACTTTCTCCAGTCCATACTTGTCTCCTAAGCAGAGGAAAAGTTTCTAAGGAACAGATTTGTTAAAAACAAAGAACACAACAACATAAAAGTATGATTCAAAGCAGGGGGTGATCATGCCTAGACAAATTCTCCAGTCACACTCCTGTCTTCAAGAGCCAGTCAATTAATGCTCTTAACTCGTCTTCTGTGCTCTCAGAAGCAGCCAAGACATTTGTTCTATCCCCTCCCCCATCTCCCCAAGGGTATAAGCATTTATTTACCAATCTGCATCATGGCAGTAGTAGACAGCTGGGAGACAGTTCTGTTTGTTGCATTAAAGAAGAAAAAAAAAAAGAATGCACATTGTATTTGGCTGGATGCTTACAACAAAACAACAACAACAAAAAAAGAGAAATAAATCCCTAGCAGAGCAGGTCTTGCTCCCAGTACAGCAAATAGGCAACCTGTGTTCATTACAACAGGAACAGGTTAGACACTTCCGTACACAGCCCTCCAAATGCGCTCAGCATATCCTGGCCTGACAGCTCTTGGCAGTGTTGCAGCAGCACAAATTCAAGACAGCCAAACTATCTGTACACTAGCGTTAACATAAATGGACTGCAAGAGAAAAGGCAGAAGATAAACTGACATAGACTTTAAATTTCTTTCTGATAAATCCATTTAGACACAGTGCTTGCTTTACTAGCTCAGTGTCAGTTTTGGTCCATTGTTTTTGGTTTTTATGTTGGTTGTGTCACTGCTAATGGTGCAGGCCACTTCCATTTTCTGCTCAGACACTTCAAATGCCAACGATAAGTGCTACACTCCAGTTGATTTGCCCTGTAGTCAGGTCTGCAAAAGTGATGCCGCTTTCTGATTACGGAGCTGAATAACAAAGCTGCTCACAACCTCCTGCAAGAACCAGAGTGACATCACACGTGTTAATGAGGTATATATTTCCATGATGAGCTGTTTCCTGGTATGGAAGAACTCCAATCTCATTACACCACAAACTCCTCCGGGAGCTGGTCCTCTCCCAGAAGATCCAAGGAGAGGCAGTTCATGGATCGCTTCCCGTAAAGGGCAGACTTGGTTTTGCAGTCCGCTGTGGAATAAACGCAGCCATAGATGGACAACTTATCCTCCAGGCTGCAGCCAAATGTGTAGCTGTGGGAGGTGTCTGAAGACAGCGTGGCACTTAGTGGTGGGTGCCGGTGCTTGTAAAGGCGGATGTCATCCAAACTCTGGCTGTGCTGGTCCGTGCAGCTCCTGCTTTTGGGTGATCTGACCTGCCAGTTCAGTAAGACACACGTGAATAAGAACAATGAGCTCAGATACAGCCTAAGGATGCTGGCTATGCATGCTACAAATTTTCCAAAATTGTTCTTCCATTCCTTCAAAACAGCCCCACCAGCCTTCTGAAGGATGTTGGCTTAATGAAGAAGCTGTGAACCATGAAGAAATCGTAAGTGCATTAAGCTGCCCTGCCATGTTGAGCCAGATCCTGATCTCTGTGCATTGCGCTCTCAGTGCAGAGCATTGTATGAAACGTACGCAACACTTGGCAGGTATCGACACCTGAATGACCTGACACTTCTTGGCAGACCCGAGCTGTCATCCTCAAATGGACAAAGTGCATGTAACAAAAAATTACCCCAACTGCTAGAACACACCGAGTTAGTGAAAGTCTCATGAGCTGAAAGGAAGGTTCAGAAGGCAACCACACAAACTAATGGGTTACTGTGTCCAAAAGTCACTAAGTGCAACCTACAGTTTCATCTACATAGCATTTTTGAGCAATGAAAAAAACAGAAGGAACAAACCAGCAGTAATACCCAGAGGCAGCATCTTGCTACGCAAGCTCTAGTGACTCGGCCTCTGTGGAGGAAGTACTGATCATTCAAGACATTCCCAAATCCTCCACCTGATTGCTCTTGTTCTGTGTCTTCATAATCAGCTTTTAAATGCCAACATTAAGGCTGATTTCAGTAACATCACTTTTAAACCAAAATACTTCTGTTGGCAACATGGTAAACTTCCTCCCCATGTCGCTTCTCTCGCCTCCACAGGATGGGAATTAAAAAAACACCCTGAGGAAATCCTGCACTGTCTCAGCTGCGCTCCCAGAAAGAGCATAGGCTGTATTGTCTGGTCAATGCTAAGGAAAGCCAGTCCTGCAGCGCTTAGTTACGTGGCCTTGCAAGGAAGGTTTTGGGTTGTTGTTTGTTTTAAAGATGCACCAAATATGCATAGAAGCAGCAGCCAGGTCTCTGCAATTGCTTAGACAGTACTGTGTTGATCAGAAACATTCTTATAAAACAGATGCTTCCTGATCAGTTAATAGCATAAGCATGTGTTGGTAAAAACAATGTTAAAAACATTACTTGAAGAAAGATTCCCACTCCCTGCCTTGCACTCTTAAGTCATTCCACTCAAATATAGGAGCAAGTTCATTATGATTTGTGCCGCACAGTCTTCAGCTTTGGAAAAAGTAATGAAGATTTAAACAAAGTCTCCTGTAGCACTTTACAGACTATTTTGCTGATAAGTAAAAATACCGTATCACTTTTGAGTGGGTCCAGGAAGAAGCATGAAAAGAGGAAAAAAAAAAGTCCTAAGTGATTAAAGTCCTTGTTCAGAAAAGTTTAGGGAGTGAAGGGGAAAATGACGAACAGATTTTTAAAATTCTTTCAGCAGGTAAAGCTAATTTGGATTTAGAGAGAGAAGAAATGGTGTAGGCTTGGTGGATTTTTGTTGTTGGGGTATTTTTGTGTGTTTGTCTTTTTTTTTAAAAAAAAAAAAAAGAAAGCCACACATTTCTACTCCAGTGGGCTATACTTTGAAAATAAATATTGTTTGGACTTAAAAAGACATTTTAATAAGCTTTTTCCAAGCACAACTTCTGATATGACTTATTTTACCATATATAGTTGCCTTTTCTCAAGGGTTTGAAGAAAAGAAAATGTCGACAACAAAAACTTGAGCGCACGCACATAGTATAATTGCACAAATGATAGTAATTAGAGCTTGAGCATCTGGTTTTGCTCTGATGTGAGCTCCTTCTGGCTTCAGGAGCAGGAAGATGATCAAGTTTACAACCCACATCCAAACTGCATGGATGCTCTTGGCTCTATAATTGCACTGAAAATTTGCAAGTGGTTTATTTTCCATTTCCCATCTGTAAGCCTACGGCAGACGATAGCTGGCTTGCAAGATTTCCATGCAGACTGCTCCAAACCTCACTATACTACTCTGGACCCAAACACCGCTCTCGTCCTATTCCTGATAGCAGTAGCTGGCCGACAGCTGGTTTTGGTTACACCATTTAAAATCAGCCAAATCCAGACCAATCAAGTTCACCCGATTTACAGCTCTCTCCATTACACCAGACCCTGGGTTCAATGCCCACACACAGACCCTCCTGCCGAGCACCCCGCTTTACCTGGTGAAGGGATTCCACGCTTTGACCTCTCATTTTTATTAGCGTGACTTGCACCACAGACAGCGATTCCTGATTTATAGCTGCAAAGGAGAAAGAGGAAGTAAAAAACGTTGCAGGTTGGAGGTTTTGTGGCCTGGGGAAAAGGGAAGTTGTTCTCACAGGCCACATTCAAGCAGTGGTATCCTATAAATATAAATATACATTAGTAAGCACCCTCAGTGTTCTGGGAGCTTCACTCAGAAGTACTCCTTTTTGCCCTGAAGGATCAATGTTTAAAAACTCTCAAGAAAACAGCTTCTCACCAACTTGTCCCACATTCACCCATCTTGCTTTGCTATAAAGGCTGTATTGTCTCAAGGCCAGGCAGCTCCTGTGTGACCCCATTGTCTAGCATTCCCTGTATCACAAGCCACAAAGCTTTACCTATTAATTCCTGCCACTATCCCATTAATCTGTGGTTGTACCCCTTGGCTGTTTTGCGGTATACAAGATTTTAAAGCATATTCCTTCACTACAAAAGATTTACCTCAGTTATCTTTTTGTCATTAACTCGGTATAAACCTGGCAAATTTGGAGAAGGGAGACCTCAATGAGCACAGAGGAGAGCGGCATTGTACCATAAAGGGTGCTGGCCTTTAACCTCTAGATGAGCTGACTTCAAATCCCGTTGCAGTAGGACAGTAAGGAGCACTGACAGTTGTTTGGAAGAAGATACAGCTGTCTTAGATCCCTCAGATTATGCCTGGCTTGCCAAACATGTCTTCCTGTTGCTAGAGCCTAAAGAAAAGCACTGAGCAGTAGCAGAAAGCCATCTCACCTTGGCAGCTAGCAGCATCTAGAGGAAGAGATTCAACAGATTCTCCCACAGTGGCCTCCTCTAACTGGTCTCCCTCTAAAGGCTCATCTACAGGCACCTCCTCTGGCTCATCTACTGCCAGCTCAAGCTCTAGGAGGAAGAGAGCGGCAGGAAAAGGGTTAGCATTACACTTCTGCTCCAAGCTGCTTCACATTCTCTTACTCCCCATTCTCCTGCAGAAGGCAAGAGTGGGCTTAGAAATTGCTCCCCATGTCCAAATTCTTTACCATCATCCTGAGAGTCATCTTCAGCCCGCCCTTTGCTGCCACTGTCAATGCCAGAGCTACCGTAGCTGATGGTTGAGCTGCAGGATTTCTCTTTCCTGTGCACCCGCTCAATGCTGAAGGGCTCATCCACTGACATTTCCACTGACACCCGGTGCCGGGAGTCAGCCTCGATGCCTGATGTGTGAGAGCTGCCGTGACTCCCTGTGGACTGGCGCGAGAGACGGTTATCCCTCCGGCTGCCCCCGCTGCTCCCGCTGCCACGGGAGTTCTTATCGCATGGGTCCAGGTCCATGTCTAATGTGTCGCTGATATAGGACTCCCGGTAGCGCTTCTTCTCTGAGGAAGAAAGACAAGAGAAACCAGGGAGAACCAAGATCAAGGGAAGGGTAGCAAAAATAATCAGTAAGTTCTGGGACTGGTGCAATCTGACAATTAAGAAACAACTGCTGCAGCTACCGAACAAATAGAGGGACAGCTTTGTATTTTGTTTGCTCAACAGATACTGGGATGCCCAGCTGGTTGTAAAAGAATTAGTCCGTCATACTTGCAGTAAACCCAGCAGCTCCTGAATTAGAAGCAGTTATGATATAGAAAATAGTAGCTTCCAGAATGAAGGAAAGGTGAAAAAAAAAAGGGGGGGGGATTACTTAGCTAACTTAAGTGCTGAGTCTTTAAAAAGAGTACACTGATTGATTCTTGAAAGTCACCAACATGTCAAGATAGCTAAGAACAGGATCCCAATGACTGGCATTTATTAATGATTTAATGATTAGTTCTCCTGTGGCTTCTATCTGTTACCTGAAGAGAGGTGTGCTGAGGGTGGTCAAAAAACCCATGAGACAGTAGTAGACACAAAACAACCTGCGGCCTTTTGCCCTTACTTAGTGAGCCTTTCTACAGGCGACTGGCACGTGCCACTGGTTGTGCCTGCACAGCTTAGGGCCACTTCTATAAACACACTGAAGGGAAAGGCAGAAATACCCAAGCTAGATGAGACCAAGGGCTGCCTTGCCCTGCACACCAGTTCCACACAACCAGCAATCACCGCTTCAGAGATGGATGTAAGCTCCTTAGAGTTAATTGAGATGGGCAATGACCAGAAATAAGTTTCTTCCTGACTTCTCCCTGGAAGGAGTCAGCCTGTGTCCTCAGACAAGAGGACCAACTACTGCTGGCTGACTTCTGCTGATCTCAAAGGTAATAGTACAAGGCTTACAAACCCCAGGGAAGAGAAAGTGTGAATGAAGAATGCAGGGAACAGCAGTCAGGAAAAAAGTAGGGGGAAAAAAAGCATTCAGGAGAAGGCTAGAGGAAAGGGGACACAATCCTCTGGAAGACTTACGTAATGCATTAAAACAGTCACCAGACAGAGGTAAGCTAAGAAATTGTAGGAGACCCAGCTTGCAGAGCTGGAATATGGAAGGAGGCAAGCTGAGAGAGAGGTGATGAAGTGACTGAAGTTTGCCTGGAAGGATACCAGGGACTGTCAGAGTTCAAATCACTGTTCCAATGGAGAGGGCACTCCATCAGAAAAGGCAAATTCTGGGAGACCTGATCTGCTCTCAGGCTGTTTCTGGCACCTGCGACTCCTAGCTCTTAACTGCTGGACACTATAGACTAAGTTGTGTGCGGTGTTTAGAAAAGGGCACTAAAAAATTAAGACACAGGCTCACAACTTGTATGGCTGCTTGAATGCAAGATCTTATTGCAGTGGAAAGCTTCTTATTCAAGATTACTTCCACTCAGAAGCATGCATCAAATGTGCACAAATCAGAAGCACAGTGAGCAAGGATCTCGTCTTACTTCAAGGGAGATGTTCCCCCTCTACTGCTCTCACACAGAGTTTCTGATCAGTTTAGCAATACGGGAGCCGTAAACGTCTCCCAGTAATGGACTTGAAATGCATCTAACACCTCTGTCTCTCTCACTAGTTTCCTGATAACGCAGAAACACCATTAATTAGATAGAAAGCAGCCACCATGAAGCAACAGCAGAGCCTAACCTGCTGTACTCTTCCCCTTACCAAAGTCACCTGCTCTTCCGTCACTCACCTTCAGCCTCCTCCAGTTTTTGGATTTGCTTCAACACTGGCTGGATATTCAGAAAGAGCCGGTGGCTGTTGCTGAGCAGCTGCAGCAAGTGCCGCGACCGGAAGGGGCAACCCGTGTAGTAAACCAGTTTCCGTGCAGAGGGCAAACCGTCCGGCTGGATCTCAAATTTTTTCCCCTGTGTAAAGAGGGGAGATGCCAGTGAAATGAGCAAGAGCATGTTTTCAGCCACACAGCTACCAGAGATAGCTGTGGTTTTGTGCATATGACAGGACTTAATATGGCAGTACAGGCAGGCCAACAGCTTTGCTGGGTCCCAGGTTGACAGCCTGCTGCCAGATGGTCTCTGTTCCGTCATACTCACCAGAAACGCCAGCTTCCCGATGTGCGACCAGGGAAAGTCGTAGAGGAGCTGGCGAACGTGATTCACCTCCTGCAACACATCAAACTCGGAGTGACACAGGGACTGGCAGGTAGAGGGTGGAGTCAGCGATGTGCAAAGAATTTGCAAACAACCAAGAATTTGAGATATGTGGAGCCTGGTGCTCGCAGGGGAGGCAGAGGAGCTGCGGTGGGGGGGAGGACAGGGGAGCTGGGCAGAGTTAATGCTACACCAGAAGGCTTTCACGGCAGTCTGTTACCTGATAGATGTGCATTCCTCTCAGGGTCAGGCCCAGGATAACCGTGGGGCGATCCTCCTTCTTATCCTAAAAGAACAGAAGAGCCTGGAGTCAAAGGTTAATCTACAAAGACCACACTCTTGTTCTGGCACCTACTGCAGGAGAGGTAGCAGGACTGCTCGTCAGGCAGATGCCATCAGCTCATTTAGGTTTTATTGTGTTTGTAAAGTGCACCTTGCCTTATTGACCTCTGAAATATCTACACCTAAAATCCCCTCACACTGGGCATCTCAAGCATTTCACCAGCAAACAGCCTAGCTACCCTGGATAAGGAATCCTGTAGCTTTAGTGATTTGAGGGTAGGGACAATTACTGCTCTCAGAGGTACCTTGTAACCTCTCATACTGCCACGTGCGGTCTCTGCTGTCCCCATGAACGTGCACCATACTCACTCTCCAGGTGACAGCCTGAAACAGAAGGGACACCTGTCCCCTTCTCCTTGCCACAGCACTGCTGTTCCCATCCAGGCACTTGGGGGACCTTAGGTGTCCCTTTGTCAGGAGGGAGCTAATCAATACCCAGAGTTACAGGGACTTTCCTTCTAGCCTTCTGATCTCAGTGTTGAGACCAGGTGGGTTTAAATGCTTGCGGCTGGGTTGGAACACTGCCTTGTTTTTCCTCATGCTGTATCTTGGTATGACGTGCTCGGTCTCTAATGAGAATCCTTTGCTTGAAGACCAAAAAAATATCATAAACTAGTTATTTCAGTCTGTCCTGGCATGGCATATTCTGAAGGGGAACACATACTTTTCTTGCTAGGAGGAGGAAAATTTTGTGGTAAAAATTTATAGGCTCATAGAGCTCAAAGTTTACATCAAAACTTTCTCTTCTCATCTGGCTTGTCAAGATGCAAGCCTTATGCCACCACATTACCTCACCCTTTGCCCTGGTACCATCCATGCCTCCAGTTTAAAGTCACTAAGAAATGGTTTCTGCCTCCTAAGGGCAAAAAACTTTGTAAATCAGTATTGGTCTGGAGGAGAGATACAGGGCTCAGTGCTGTGTTTTCTTTCAGAGTTCTCAACCTCAGTAGCAGCCACGAGGAGGGTGTAAGACAAAAGTGACTGGTTTTGAAATTTCAGGGCAGGCAGCGCACCGACACCTTCACCTGGCACCTCGTGAGCTTGATCGGGAGCTTTGTGACCCAGGTGTCACCAAGGAGGAGGATATCTCATCACGAGATGAGATAACTGTGTCACAGGGCAGGAAGAAGAGCACATTGTGGATCAAACAACACATGAAGGAGTTAGCAATGCATAAAATACAAGTTCAAGTCAGACTGGAATTTGGATATTAAGAGCAATCGATTTCACAGCCCTGGTGCTTTCAGATATAAATTGCATCGTGTCCTGCCAGCTGGATTTCTTACCGCATTCAAGTGTAACGAGCCCTCTTATGACTGCATCATTAACAGCATTAGAATCAAAACCGAGAGGACAGAGGAGAGGCAGGGGGAGCATCTATGGTTTACAATGAACTGAAACTAAGCCTGCACTACAGACCAAGCTGGAACTTATTTCCTCTGGAAAATGCATGGTTCTCCAGTAACTAGACCTGCCAGATTTGGTCAAAGGACACAGATACCTCCCAGACATAATTTCCACTGAGCACAAATGACCAAGAAGTTTAATTATGAGTCTGACAAAGTGGAGTATCTCCACTTGGAAAAAAGCTCCAAGTCATTCCTAATTGAACGAGCAGCTTTCACTCACTTAAGTGAAGCGGAAAACTTCTCTTTAGTCCTATTACTAGAGCTAAATTCTCTTAGCACATGAAAAAGAAGCATGTTCTGTTTAAACAGGCTTGGGTAAGGAGTCTAAGACTCAGGGACAAACAACAATCCAGAAATCAAAAAAACCTGACATACAGCTGAAAAAACACCAACCACTCTGACAGGGTTGAAGGGGGAGGGAGAGGGGGTAAGAAAGTCAGGATGACTCACTGTCACCTTCAGTTATTACATGCCATTTGTGTGAAAGCTGGCCAACCTCTTGTCACCATTTCAAGGGACTGCAACAAAATAAAAGGCTTCTCAGTGACTTCCCTGGTGTGGGTCTACTGACAGACAGGGACAAAAATTAAGTTTTGCCATTCCTGCAGCCAGTCTCTTGGCTGAGGAACAAAACTAGATTCCAGTTATACCTGTTTATTGGCCACAGATTTTTTTGTGGGGACAGGCCTCATTGGCTGAACATTTTAGATTTGTTTGGCCTCTCTGAATCAGAGGCAATCGTCCCTCCAATAAACAAAGTAAAAAATGCAACAGTGCACCCAATTAATGATGGGAGAGAAGTTAAAAAAGAAGCTCTTTGTCTAACCTTCTGCAGCCTGTAGAAGTGGACAGGCACGTCTTCCAACAGGCAGGACTCCTTAATGAACTTCAGCACCGCCTCCTTAGCGCTCAGCCCTTGCTGTTCTCGGTGCATCTCTGGGGCATGTTTCAAGATGTAGTCGCTCCCCCTCTTTGCAATTATCTAAACCACAAGGAAAACAAACAGGTCAGCAACTCTTTATCGATCCCCACGGGAGGCAGCTGTGATCAACAGCAAAGCGGAGACTGGAGATGGAGGAGTTCCATACAGTCCCTCAAGATATTAGTCCATGTTCACCTCTGCCTCCCCGGAGGATAAGCACTTAAAGCAGCCCAGATGATACCGATGTCTCCAAACAGATCCTCCAAACAGATGGCAAAATCATAACAGACCAAGACTACAGAAGTAGTGTCAGCTCTTTTAATTTTTAAGTATGGAATTAGTTTTCTTAACTTTTGGCATCCATAAATGCTTATGGGCAGATAACAAGTAGTGCTCTGCATGCCAACACAATCAACAGCAACATCTCCAACCACTGCAGAAATGCTAGGTGGTCCTTTTAAGACCAGAAACTACACATTAGGCTTATTTAGCATTTCCATCCTCAAAGGGGTTGATAACACTATCTCAAGGTATTTTTTATCTGTCAGGAGTGGTTGGGAGGCACATAGGTTTGCTAAGCAGGAGAAAAACCCAGTGCTCTTGCCCTGTGAGTGCCCAGTTCCTATGCTTGCCCACATGCCCTCTCTGTACAAGCCTATAGGGCAGCCTAGTCACCTCTTATGCCAGGCTGGCCCCTTCCAGTCTGTGAGCAGCAGTGACAGGTAAGAGGGGTGCTGGCTGAATTTACTTCACAAAGTCCCCCACCACTGGGGGCATTTAAAACTAGATCCTACCAGGTACCCAAGAACATCTTGCCAGGAACAACCTGCCCTGGCTCAAGACAACCAGACCCCATCACCACTCAGTTTCCACTTCCATTTTTTTATTAAGCCCCTCATTTACTCTGTTGGCAACACCTCTGCCCTCCTTGGCATGCCTTGCCAGATTAGCTGCCCTCCCACAGGGAAGGCTGGACTCGGTGGAGGACAACATCGATGCCATCAGCTGTGCAACGTCAGCAGAAAGAGACACACCAGCTTCACAGTTCAAAGCCAGGTTGATCACCCTGGGGAAGCACTGCCTCTTCTCGCTAGCAAAAGGCTTGGGGCAGCCCTTGGCCAAATGATCTCAAGCACGTGTTGGAGGAAGAGATCGTGTTGGAGGAGGAGATCGCTCAGTATCTCCCCACAGGAGCCTGGGGGCAGGGAGAGAAGCGTCCCCATGCCTGCCAGATTTTGCTCTTTGTAATGATGTAATAAATCACCCACATACTTGCTTGGGGTTGTGGCTCAGTGCAGGTGAGCCACGCTTTGCCTTGGCCTTTGCAATGTTTGCCAGATGAGCAGTAGTCTGCGATAAGAATTTTAACTGCCCCAGAAATGGCGTGCATGAGACTCACCTTTTCCAGGCCTTTGTTAGCTATGTCCTGCCAGGCGCCCCATAGCAAGGAACAGCATGGGATAAAGGCCTGCTGTCTGGGAGAAAGGTGCATTTCTGCACAGCAAGGCGGGCAGGCTGGGACTTGTGTGTAAAGAAGGCTCTACCAGCCTTGCCTCTCTGATGCAACCCCTGTCAGTGCTCTGAACTGTCTTCCCAAAGCAGGTGACAGTGCTTCAGTGCTCCCTCCTTCAGGGGAGATGTGACTGGCCTAGGGACAAGTGGCCAACTAACACAGGCATCTGGGCTTTTGACAGCTACCCCAAGACATGGGCTGGGCTAAAATCTGCTGTCACAGAGGAGAAGGGGGCTCCAGAACTATATTAGGTTGCAGGGTCTGTCCAGGTCACAGGGGATATCCCACTCCAGAAGACATTACAGTGCCACGTCTGTAACAAAGCTAGCCTCCCTTTCTATTTTTTTGGATGCCGAAGTGTTTATCAACAGTTTTCTTGACATTTTACCTCTTAGATTTCTGAGCTGTTTGTAAGTCTTGAAGGGCACAAGCCTATGTGCACATGCTTATAAACAAACATGCAAACCTATTTCCAGGCCCTTCACTCTTTTCTTACTGCAGTTGAGCCAGAGATTAATGCCAAAGCAAGCACCAGAGGCACTGCACAGTAGTACTGCCCCGTAGGCCTTGGGTCTATCCATCCCAGAGGTAGGCATTACAGAGTGAGGAACAAAAGGGCAATGGACTCCGCTTCGCAGCCCTGAGGTTTTCTGTACTGCTTAGGTTGTGTGGATCTTGCAGATGTACCACTGCAAACACAAAAACCTTTAAGCCATATAGAAGAATTAAACAAAGACAGATGCACCGTTGGAGTTATTAATCTGACACCAACACATTCCCTCACCAAGGAAGGGTACACACCACCCACCTCACTGATGAGTGAGCCCCAGAGGAACAGGCACCTACATCCAGTGGAAAGAGAGGAGATACCTCCTGAGGGAAATTCAGGATGACGCTCTATGATGCCTGATGGTTGCAGTGGGAGTTGGGGAAGTTGTGTGACTGCAGTTAGGTACCACATTGACATTGCTCCTGCTGCACGCCCAGTTTGTTGACAGAAAAATCTCCCAAAACTTACCCATTGCGGGAAATAAGCCTGAGGTTCAAAATATTTGCCAGCATGGACCTTCTCCCTGTAGTTGCCCAAGTCCGCCTGTAAGCTGTAGGCAGCCAGCAAGAAGTAGATTTCCTCTTTGTGGTTGCACCGAGACATAAGTACTTGCTCTTTGAGATGGCAGTAGTAGAGCTGCCGTGCCACCTTATCACTGCAAGACACAAAGGCAAATTTACTTGTAGAAGAAGAGAAAGTTCAGGCTCAGATAAGGCTCCTCAAACACATCTGCCTTCTGAGAGGAAGGATTAAACTTTGACATCCCTGATGTGTGCCAATGCCACCCTGATACAGTTATGTGTGTGTAGGGAGCATCAAGCCAAGATCAAGATCTTCTCCCACTAAGTGTTGTACAAACATGGGGAATGGCAGCTTCTATCTTGAGGAGCGTGAGATCTAAGAAGTTAGGGCAGAAGGTAGATGAAAGAAAAAAATCACGTCACACCTGTTTTGGAGACTGACTACATCAAGCACTTCTGTTTCTCTGGAAAGCCTGTAGCAGTCAGGAGAGTCAACTCCCTTGACTCCCAGTCCTGTTTCTTGCACACCTGTCCTCCCTTCCCCTCTAAACCTGGCACTGCTTTTTCATTTCACCTTGCCTTAGGCTCAAGGTACTTTTCAACAGCTAATTCCCTGCAAGGTAGATCAAAAGACACAGGAGCCTTGGGCTTGTTTTTGTCTTCTTCCTCAAGCTGTTAGACAAGGAGAGTCTGATAAGGCATAACTATAGCGTAGCATTGATAACCCACACACCCCGTGCTGTAAGAGCTCACGGGGAGCAGGCTGCTGATGAGTATGTATAGATGAGGTGCTGGACACTACAGTTGGCTCGTAAAAACGTGTGTATATAGTTTAAGGGGGCCATGCAACTACCTCTGCATGGCTCCACAAACCTCTCAAATTACTAGTACCAGAGAAAGTTGCTTGTAATGCTAAAGGATACATACATCAGCGTGGTACAGTGATATGCAATCTCCGTTTGTAGCTAAAAGCAAAACTTAATAAAAGGCACATAACAGCCAAACAGACGCCAGAAGAAAGACTCCCCTGCATCTAAAATGAAAAGACTGTGGAGAGAGAAAAACAAAAAACCACCATGCTTTGTTCAAGACGAGAACAAATGCAAAAATTTTGGTAAAGATTTTAATCCACTCAAATGATCCCAGCTCTTGGCTTGCCCCAGGGTCACAGCCATGCCAGAAGTGCTGATGCAAATTAACTCTGTCAGTTGTTCATTTTTAACTACCTCATCCTTTGTTCTGTACCGTGGGTGAGGGTGGTGGTGTTTTGAGTGCAGCCCATATTCCATGTGAATGGACTACAAACGCAAAACTCTCTAACTTATGAAGTAATTTCTTTTGGCCATTTACAAAAGTCCATTTTCAGGAGCTGACTGCACAGAGCACTACTCAGATACAAAAACCAGATCCAAAACTATTAGTGCATGCTCTGGAGTATAAGTAGCTATTTTTGGTATATTCATCTGATGCTTTCCATACAACAAAAGATGCAAGCAAAAGTGTGTTGAACATATTTTGTTACTGTCGTCATTCAACCTGCTCTCTAAACACAGATGGCAAAGCAGTCACAATTTTCCTAGGAATAAGGAGTATGATTCAGGGGGAAAACACTCACGGCTGGATGAAGAAGTCTATGAAGGTCTTTTAAAAAAAAATCAAGTGGATTTTTTAAGCTTATTTCTGTGAGCTCACACAGATGAGCTCAACAAAGAAACATTATTTTTCTTTCCTTTTAAGAACACGATGAATAATTCAAAACACAGTAACTACCACAGAAGGGAGCTTACCTTATTACTCTTCCATTTTCTACATAGTATTGTACTCTAAAGAACGCAACGAAAGGAGGGCTGAATTTCTCCGTTCCCTAGAGCAGAGACAGAAGACAAGTTAAATAACATTCAGCATCCAAAATTCCTGCTAGCCCATGTGGTAACATTCTCTTCTCCCAGGCTTGCTCCCCATACTGCTTTTCATTTTTCACTCTTAGCTTCTGGCAAGTTTCAGGGGCAACGACCTGACTGCCTCGGAGGCTCACAACAAAGAGGCATCATAAAACATTTAGACAACCTGAACGGCAAAACATCCTAGGGAGGGCAGAATATTTTGGATAAGAGGGGGATGAGCAAGTATAAAGGAGTCCCAGCGTAGCCTGAGGATGCCCAGCCTGGCCCAGAGTTACCTGGCTCAGCACCTGGCAGCGCCGCAGACGCATCAGCGCTGAACGCAGCAAGTTTAACACAGCCTCCCTCCCAGCGCCAGGCAAGGCGGCCGGGCAGCGTGCCACGTCGGCACTCCTAGGAGTAACCAGCCATCTCTGTGCCATACCACATCACTCGGCAGGGACACACGCGCTGCTGCCTCCAGCATTTACTGCCCGAGGCTCAAGCGCACCGGCCTGATATTAACTCCTCGCCTTTTGTTTGTCAGGGCTAATGTTTAGTTATTCGCACTTTCCTGCAGCCACAGACCAAAAGGAGACACTGATGTCTGCTTCACACTGAAGATGTCTGTTAGAAGAAAGCCAGCAAGAGTTTTGTTGTTGTTTTAACTACAGCCTTTCAGGCTTGTTGAAACAGGAGAAAAAAGAAGAAAAAAAAAAAAAAAGAAAGTGGAGGGGAAGGAACATGTTATCTTACTAGCTTATTCTCTCTTTCCTACTTTGCCACTAACTTCTTTAATGTTCATACAGGTCACTTTGCTCACACAAGCAGTTCCAAGGCTTTGCTGGTCAGACCCATCTCCCTGGGACAATGGACGTGGCATGCTGTGCACATCTGATACAGACAGCAACTTCTTGATCATCACGCAAACATTTACATCTTATTTCTGGAACTTGTTCCTAGTCACCCTGGGCTTTCCACCTGACACCTCTTCATAGGAATTAAATCCCCGTCTGCTAACCCAGTCCAATTGCCCAGCTCCTCTCTGCCTTCAGTACTGCCAATGGCAACTCATTCAGCCTTCTGTGATTCACCTCAGCACCAGAGGTTTGACACTTAACCTGACTTAAAAACTGTTGCAAGAATCCAGCCTCAAAGCAACCACAAAGTGTACCCCATACCGAGGTGACCACAAACACCTGCCTCAGGAAACCCTCACTTTTGGACAGACAGCCCTCTGCATGACTGGCAGCTCTCTGAAGTAACTCCTCACTTGTTTGTGAGAAGCAGTATGTGATAAGAGAGATCCTTCATGAGTCATTTGCAAACTTCTCTAAGCAGCAGAAATAGCAAGCGTGCCTACTCTGCAAAAGAAAACCCTTAAGGAAGGTGGAAAAAGTCATAATGAGCTAATTAAGATATCTGAATGTAATTGCATACTACACTTTGTTCTAGACCGCGGCTCCTCTAAAATGACACACACAAACAGGCATTATCATGCCTGAATGACCAGCACTAAACAATTACATAGGCTTGTCTTTATTTCACATAGCTTTTCCCTCCCTTGGCAGGGCTGGCTAGCCTTAAAAAGAACTAAGACTCTGCTCGAACAAAATATCCTTCCTTTCGCATGTACTCTGGGGGAGTCCCAGCTCCAGCCCTCTCCCTCATAACAGGTTCAAGTCACAAAAGGTCACTTTAGGCTGTTCTGCTTAAGGATAACAATGAGGTCTTCCGACTCTACACAGACTTGACTAAGACTGACCAACTGGCCTCCTCCACTCCTGCAGCAGCTAAGCAACAACCATGTAGCTGCTATTGCTCACGTAAAGTTGTATAAAGGGCTGTTTTAGCTTTTTTTTTAACTAATTGTACAGCTGTGCACAAGTCCCTGCATCTTGCTACTAAACTGCATTCTGCAGACCATCTTCAAGAAATGCTTTATGGATCCTAGTTTAAGAGCTTTCATTTCACTGAGCAGTCCAATACCAAAGCAGCAGCCTCCGAAATTAAATATGTGTCTTACTTTGGTGGTCTCTTTCTTCCACTCCTTTGAAAAATATTTGCTAAGCTTCTGCTCCAGGTCTATAAAAACATATTCATTATCTGAAAGACAAGAGGAAAAAGCTTTTAACGTTAAAGAATTAGAAAGTCTTATTCATTAAATACTTAAGAATACTATACAAGTTGTTTCCAAGCAACTCACTTTAAAACAAAGCTGACAAGGCAATAGACAGGGCAGGGAAAAGAGAGGGCACTGAGTCTCTTCAGTACCTATGCTACTCCAGACGGTATGGAGGGAAGGTCAGCTACACCTCGATACAAGAGATGCTGAGCTAAAGTTTCCCAAACACCTTAGCCAGAAATGCAGAATTCTTGCTTTATAAGCAAAAGGACACTTACAGAAGGGAAACATCATCTTACGAAGCTAATTGTACTGTCAGTTTAGCAGATTCAGTTTTTATTATTAAACAAGCAAGCCCTACCCAAACTCCCGCTCTGCCATCATGTACCAACCATGGTTCAACACGGCATAAACAGGCGGACAGAGTCAGATATTTGACAAGTTTCATCCTCTACACGAGAATGGGATGCTCTGAACTGGTGAAAAGGAGGAGGACCAAACCTAAAAGCCCTTCTCAGAAGGTCTGGCATCTCCTGCTCACACCTAACTTCTTTCATAGAGCAGAAAGATGAATGAAGGGAAACCTGGCCTGCCTCAAAGGACCAGGACTTGCTCTCCACCCAGGTGAGGGTGAACGAGAGACAGCTTGAACAGCACATCGTCTTGAAAGAGCTTTGTGCTGCTTTCAAAGACAACTTTTTGTAACACTGCTTACTAATTATCAAATACAAACAACTCAGCCAGTGAAAGACTTTTTCCCTGAGACTTCTCAAGTCTCTCAAAAAAAGGCCTGATGGGTGTTTCGTGCTTCAGCAGCAATGACAAGCTGAGCACATTCACCTGATGAGTCCCTCTACTCTTTAGTCTTACCCAGGAAAGTGTTTGATAGGTGACCTAAGTGCCAAGTTGAAGAGCTTGTTCCTTAGACATGAAAAGAGCAGGGGAATAAAAAAATAAATAAAAAAGGGGTGAAAAGAGGAAAAAAAACTTCACAATTTGCTCCTGAAGACCAGCCTAGACTTCCAAGCTTTGGCTTTTGCTTTCTGATGCCAAATATAAAAAAAAAAAGAAAGGGAGAACAGAGGTGAAATTTTTCTAATGGAGATTTACAACCAAATGAGAGCCTGCACTGGTGTCTGTACAGCAGATGAAGGACTGGCAGAGGCCAGTGTTACAGCAGGTATTCAAGAGGGCTCTGAGCTACCTCACAGCCATCGTCAAAGAGCATTCCAGTTCCTTACAGAGGCAGATACAGCAAATACCTCCTTCGCAGGCTTTTACAAAACAAGCAAAACAAATCCCTATCACCACCTCCTTCAGCTCCCACCTCAAGTGAGAGAAACCACAGCTGGTGCTAGCCAGAATTGGTCCACACACCACACCAACAGGAAGCCTTGTGTAAAATACCAGTAACACTGGACACAAAGAGGACATTCCCTAAAAAAGTTCTATTTTCATCTCTGTGGTCTTTCCTGCATTGTAATGATTACAGCTGTAATTTGAATATAATTACACTTCTGTCTAACATGTTGCTTGACATGTCACGTGCATATGCAACACAGAATTTAACAGCACTGTTGAAACTGCTGGACAGAAATCCTGAAAATTTTAGCGGTGGGAATTTAAGTGCTGTAGCACACAAGGTGATATAGAAGTTGTTTTACTATTTTGACAAGGAGAGGAAGAGCTTTTAACACCCACAGCAACTGCATCTTGTGCCTGCCTCTTCACTTATGCCTGTAAGACAGGGCGGCTGGGGGGCTATGTTGGCCCCAACCCTTGTTTCTCTTAAGTCCATTAAGACCAGATAATGCGGCCTTGAAAAGGTTGATAGAAATCCTAGTCAGGGAGAGAGATGGGTTTGGTCCATGTCTTGGCCTTGTCTCTGTCCCCTGTCAGCTGCCAAGCTGATAAGCCTCCCTCTGTAAAGGTTTTCTTAAAAAAAAGTAAATAAAAGCTCATTTAGGAAGAAATTGCACAGCAAGCCACAGGAGTGGGATAACAGGAGCATGGCACACAGTCCTCCCCGGGCTTCGGCAGTCCCAGGGCAGGGTGCTCACTCCACTGCGGGCTCCTGCAGCTGGACTGGGGCTGCTCCCGATGGCACGGCAGTGTTAGGTAAAGCCTGTATCGGTTCTGACACTACCACAGGTTTTAGCTGCCGTCTCATAAAGAGGGCAGGGAACCTACACGGCTGTAAGAAGCTGTGGGGTCAGTTTTCCCTTCTTGCTCAGGAATAATCCTGCGCCCAGCAGCATTTAGGGAAATACATGAATTATTCCTCAGACACAAGGGAAAGATGTCAACAGCAATCACGGTGATATATGCTGAGCCATCCCACCACTCACAGGTACTGCAACAGAAAGGGGAAAAGGATGACAGAGCAGTTCCACCATAGTAAAGTCATTTGTTACCCACACCCCACAGCATCTATTTATCTCTGTCACGTTAATTAAGTTAGGAGAGATGACTCTGGGAGGGCCCAGATGCCAACCCTGAGGACTCCAGGACATTATCATGCCTACTGAGAGGTGCACATAAACCCCAAGAATAAACCAGGCTGAAGGAGGAGGACACCCTGATGTATCAGCTCTTCCTGGGGGTCCCGCTCCTCCCCAGCCCAGCCCAGCCTCACCTCTTCCCCGTCCTCCCCCCTGTGCAAGAATGCAGCGCTACATTCCTGCCTTAATGAAGTTAATATCGCTGGAATGTCAACCTGCAGTGTAAGGCTCCATCTACAAAAACAAAGAGGTATTTCCCTCCCCAGCACTACGTGGGTTGTGGGATTATTTTTTTTTCCTTATACTGGATTAGTGGTGAAATTTAAGAGATCTTTTGCCAGATGATAAAACTGTCTCTGCTTTGAAAACAAGCATCTCTAACAGAGATTAAGGCACCAAATTGCAGCACCTCAGAGCACTGCCATAAAGGACAGTATAGAAATGCACACATGGCCACCTTTCCAGGACGGAACACATCCGATTTGTGGATCCAAACAGGACTGGATACTCAGCAGCTACAAACTGTCATTGTTTCACTGGCCTCAGCTGAAGGACAACAACTGAAAGGTACTAAGAAGTTGGTTTAGAAGCACACACACAAATACGGACCCATCCACCTGCTGCTACTGACACTGTGTTCACGAATCTCATCTCAGTGCTGCCATTGAACTTAAAAATATATCATATTAGCTTCTCTTAAAAGGTTCCCTTGTGTATGCCCATGCAAATACCAGACCTCACACAACACACCAGTGCACTGCACTACAATCCAGAGAAACACATCTGGACAGACAGCTAGTTTGCACTAACACAATTCACACATTTCTCCCAATTTCAGCTTTTAAGAGCCCTCAAATGAAATGGAAAATTTATGCTGTAAAAATCTCACTCCAAATTAAGCAGTCACCAGAAACTCAAACATTCCAGCGCTCCTATTCTGCCAAATTACCTTAGGACATTTACATATTTAAGCAAATATAGGACGCACATTGTTGCAAAAGAATAATGGGCCAGGTTTCCAACCAGAATAGAAGTGACACAGTTGCAGTGAGTGATACAGATTTACAATAGGCATTATTTACACTGCAGGGAAAACAGGAATAGAAAATAATGGATGTAATAGAGAGTCAAATCAGTTCTGAGTCATTGTTGCTCCAAAAAACATTATTTTGCATTAACCAGTGCCTCCTCATTTCATTTTTTATGAAAGACAAGTTCCATGCAAAAAAGGCAAGTCACAGTGAATGCCAAAAACCTGTTCTCCTCCTGTGCCCATTTTGGGCTAGGAGCACTGAGAAATTCCACAGAGGTAAGTCCTGCGTTGGCAGCCAGGAAGGAACATCCCATTAACTCCTTTGGTTGAGTCAAGTATATTTTAATACTATAACTATTTAGACAGTCCAGAAGATTAGGATTCAAATAAAATAAGAATTAGTGCAAAACAAAAAACTTGGGCAGAGCAAGCATTTTCTACCTTAAAGAGAAGGGAAAAAATTAGCCTTGGCTATAGCGCTTAAATTCTCCCAGATGCTGCACAGAGTTTCGTGACAACACCAGTACTTCCCTTGAAAGGGAACAGGAAAAAGACGAGGAGCCAAATAGAGGGATGCTAGGGTTAGAGGAGAGCTAAAGCTTGGAAAAAAACCCAAACCAGCGCTCAAAAATACCGCATAACACATGCTGCAGACCTCACGTAACCTGTTTAACTTCTCTGAATACCAGCATGGGGGGGGTTGATTGTTTATTGAAGAAGAGCTGGCTATACGCTCCGTTTGCATGTGGAGCTTCCCAGGCTTTCAAGTGCTCATGGCCTGGGAATATCACTATCCACATGGCAGCTGCTCCAACCACCTCTACATAACTTCTTGATGCTCCTGGTGTCACCTTTCAAGCCAACAGAAAGAAGCCTCATCCACTGTTCAGTACCTGGTTGATGAGTTTAACGGGGAGTCTAGAAGAACTCAGTTCAGGATAACCTTGTATTTCCAGCTTTAGCTGGAAAGTACACGTATCCCAAGTGAAGAAGAGAAGAACCGCAAGAGAGGCTGGGAGTAAAGCAAGGGAGGTCCTGGATGAGGTTGCTTTACTTGGAATGGGCAAAAGGTATACAGAGGGAAGAATGAAAGGAGACAATATCAGGAAGCCCAAGGTCACACAGCTGTTAAGAACAGTTAGAGGTCTGAAGACTGAGATGAAGGCTCCATCATTCCTGGCAACGGATAGGTACTGCAGGAATTTTACGTTGCCATCTTACAGTTAGCAACAAGGCATGCCAAGATGCCAAGGCATCTTCAGACTTTTGGCAGTGTCACAGGGGATTCTTCTGCACAAGAAGAACTGCAGAACCACTTCCAGCACTGCTTATTCAGGAGCAAACAAATCCTTTGCCATTGTCAGTTAGGAAAGCACTTGGCTGGATGTTGTACTGATGCTCAAGGAGAAACAACTGATAGCAGGTATAGGCAAAAGATTGCCTTCCTGGGAAGAGACCATGCAAGTACTTCCAAGGCATTATCATATACTTTCTGAACACCTGAACCCCTGCAATTCCGTCTACTTGGCACATTTCTGCACATCTTCTTCTTACATTGCATTTAACTCTTTTGAGGTATCACAGTCATTATAATAGAGCTGTACGTTAGGTTAGAATACAGAAGAAATTCGTAAGGGAAATGCAACTATCCAAGCAGATTTAAGGGAAGAGAGGCAGAAGCTGGGATAGTGGGGAAGGACTGGGGAGTAGAAATCATCAGAGGGTATTTTGGAGAACTGTTGTCATCTGTCTTCATAAGAGATCCTTTGTTATAATAGATATCCACATAATATAAAGATAACATGGTAGCATAGTTTGTCCATGAACTTCGGTACTGGAGGATACACAGATGCAGAAGAGCTAAACAGAGACAGAATGGTCTTGGCGGAGTTAACCACCAAGCTCCTTGCTAAGCATCTGCTGGAAGATGGGTCTTGCAAGGTGAACGGCCATAGCTGCAATAACTGAAGGACTATCCTTGAGGCAGGAGCTGAAGCAAAGGGATTTGGTTTTTTAGAAAGCCAGCCTGGCAAACTGATAAGACAACACAGAGAGACAGCAGCAGGGTGTAGGAGCTGCAGGCTTGCTCCTTCCCAGTCAAAGGCTTCCATCTGCTTGGGTCAAACAAGGTTTACTCCTAGAAAGGAGAAGCCCAAGATTCAGGATCGAAGGGATCTGGGTTATAACAACAAAGGTGGCCTGGCTGCTCTTTGCTGACAATCAGTTTTGGTTTAGAAGACTGACTTGTGTCACTGCATACACTTTCTGATAACAAGAGGGAAACCTCCCGCAGGGCACTAGATAAGGTTGACCCTGCAGGAGGAGCTGAAATGTAAGACCCAGCAGATGAAGCCGATGGAGCAGCTTGAACCTGGCAGGGTTGCAGGGTCTTCCACTGAGCAAACTACAAGGAAAATTGCACTTCAGTAGCACGCATGGTATAGCTTGCTTGATGATCTGTGACAAAACTAGAAGAGCAACATGTCCCAAGCTTTGTGCCGGTGTGGCTTTCCATTAATATACACTCCTAAATCTAATTTTCAAAGGGATCAAATTCTTCTTATAGATGCAAGCTTTTTTCCCCCCAATCCAGTTGGATGAAAGGGTTTTCACCTTGAGAATAAAAAAGTTCAAAAGGGGTGAAAAATTCTGTTCTATCACCACTGCTGTTAAGTTAAATCCTGAAGCTTGCCCTCAGCATCTGTAACAGTCAGAAGTGAAGGCAACATATTTAGGCAACAAATGCTGGAAGACAGGCTCTAAGACCTAGAGCTGAGATCTCACAGCATTCATGCTTTGCAGTTTGCACAGGGCTCTGTGGTGCTGCTTTCATTTCTGCCACACTTAGGAGTTAAACTTCTGTTTATGATTAAGGAGCCCAACCTCTCCCCCTCACACACGTACTTACTATGAGACCAACTGAGCATTAGTCTATCTGTACAACGTCTGCAGGTCAAATGGGCTCCTAATCCAGATAATCCACCCAGTGTGATTGGTTACAGTTCTGTAGAAATCCCTTAATTTTCATTCTCCTGCCACTGCTGACAGTCAGGGTTTTGTTGACAAATTAGCAGCAAGGTAATGGATGCAGGTGGATTAGAATACCTCGTTCTGCATACAGCAGCATCACATTGGCAAAAATAAATACACATTAACAAACAGGGAAATATACCCTTATTAAAACAGGGCAGTTGTTTCTTAAAAAATTACACCTTAGAGCAGCAGCACAGAAAGGTGAAAGCATGATGCAGAAGAGGACTAGTTCGGTGTGAAACACAGAGGCTAACTCTCTGGTTTTTGGATGTCTAACCCACCCTTGCCTCACAGACCAGCCCCCCACCCTCCCTTCGCAGCCTCCGCAGGACGCTGACTTAAGTACCCACAAGTCACCCCCAGGCATTGCAAAACTTTCCCAGACCACCCCACAACCTGAACGGACCGCTTCCCTTTCCTGAGATGACAACTTGCTGTGAAACCAAATGCCAGAGGTGGAGAGTGCTACATTTGCAATGGAAGCAAGACCTCGCTTACCACCGGCAGCAAGGGAGACAATCACCAGTCTGTTGGCCAAAACAGGGGGGTGGAGGTGGGAAATCAAGTTTGGGAACAGAAAACCAAAAGACTTCCTTTGCTAGAGCTCTACAGTAATAAACCTGGAGCTATTTTAAAAACAAAATATAATTAAGAAAAATCTAGAACCCATCACACAAGACTCCAGTCAGCAGCTTACTGGACTTTCACAGACTAAAGGTAGGGACAGGAGGAAGCAATAACAGACAGACCAGGTTTGCTCCCTCCCTCGAAGGCCAGCTGCAGCCTTCCTGGTGGCTGCGGCCATTCAGGCTGAGAAACTCCCTGCTGACAATTCTCTGTTGTCCGGCCATGACAGTTTCTTAAACAGAGGCACAAACAAAAATAAGTCTCCTCCTCATCCAAAATCCTGACACCTGCCTGGGTGGCAGAGGGAGATGGCTGTCAGGAGGAGCCGGGGTGAGCATGAGGAGCCTTCAATTAAGCGGCTTTATAAATTGAGCTGCAGCAAGCATGAGTAAGGAATAGTCAGGAAAACAACCCCCCCCAAAAAAAGAAGAGAAAGGTTACTACAGGCTACCGGGCTCCTGCAACTCTCCCTTGACATTTTCCTATGAGCTTTGCGAAGAATGAGCTTTTCTGAAAAAGAAGAGCACTTTTGTGAAGCAAGAAAATTGTTTATGTTTAAAGCTATGGACAATATACTTTAAGGTCTAAGTCAGCACAGCTTTATTATGCTCTTTGGGTTGGGGTAGTTATACTGCATTTCCAATGGGCTGAAAGGAATCTGCCACAATAGAGTTTTTTGGGACCAGATTCCCGGCGCTTGACAGGGTGAAGGAAAGTGCTCCACACAAAAGGTGGAAGGGAAGGAAAAAGTAGGGGGGAAAAAAAAAGTGAAAGAAACACAAGGAGAACAGGAGAAGAGCACCTAATTCAAAGAAAATGGGAATGAAATTGCCCTGTACAGAGGAGGACAGGAGCTCAAATTTCACCCAAGACATCCTGCAAGTGGAACAGGCAAATACTGCTGTTACAAAAAGGCGTCAGAGGTGGAGACTCACAGGAGAACAGTCGATTTGTGAAGAAGGTTAAGAGCATTCAGGTCTTCCTCACATAAAAAAAAAACAAAACAACCAACCTCCACTGGTTTAAATGCACAGATATATTTGTTAGCTACCGGTTGAGTTATGTTGATGGAACTTCTTGGAGACTACAAACCTTACGCAGATAAACTTAGCTTACTCCAGTTTTAGTTCGAGTGCTGCACTCAAAAAAAGCAAAAGTTCTTAGAGAATGAGAGCAGAAAGGAATTCAGATAAGTAAACTTAAAAGAAACTATTTTATTCCACATATTCACAAGGAGGCAAAAGAAACCTTATTCAGAAGGACTCAAAACACTATTTTAATTTCAATGAAGAAATATCTAGAGTTGCAGTAGTTAATAATAACACACTTGAGAAAAATTCTTGGAGGGAAGAAAAGACCTTCCCACGCATTTGGAAATGCAGAGAGGCAGGATAAGGAGGAGGACAACAGTTCCCTATCTAATTACTAAGAGCTGGGGGGCGTGCCAATGCACACACCATCCTAGAAATGCAATATCTTGTATCAGTTTGCTCTTTCAAGGCATCATTTTACACTGTTCCCTGGTCAATACCAAGCCATATGACCTAGCAGACTGGACTTCAACCCACAGACTAGTAAGTTTTGTATTTCACATGCGATTTTTCAAAACCCAGTGTCCCACACACACACATTCAGTCCCCTCAAACCTTTTGAGTGTCCTCCCCTTGGTCCCACATTCTTTGCATGTGACTTCAGAAGATAAGTTAACACTTTCAGCCCCAAAGTCCTTTTAAAATTCACCTCCTGTTCAGCTACTCACAGTTTTGGAGTCGGTGACAAATATGTTGGCTAGCAACTTGGCTACAGGAGAGAAAGAAAACCCCACAAAGAGGTGGAACATAAGAACAAAGGAGGAGAACAAAAGGCCCCCCTTCTCCCAATTTGTCTGCCCACATACCAAAGATCAAAAGAGCTCCAAGAAGCCTGTGCATAATCTACATACTTTGTGACCTTATTACAATCAAATTCCCCCCAGGCATGGCTGCTGTGTATATATGCACACACTGTAAATACACAAGCGGGTCTGTGGATGTTTGCCAAGTTATTTGCTCCGTGCATTGAGTTTGCTTACTTTTAACAATGCTGAGGCCAAAGAAGTGAGGCTCTTTAATCTTCACTAAATCACAAACTTGCTGAAAGAGCTCCTGTCCAGTGGCTTTGACCTGAAAGAAACAACCAATCCAACATTAGAGATGGCTCACACACCTGGATGGAGCAATTCACTTTCTTTACATTGGCCAATACATTTTTGGTTACCCAACCCATATAACAAGCTTTGTTTTCAGTTGTATTATTACTATTATCACAAAATAATAATCAACATGTCATTCTTCCTCACTCACAGTGCAAAGTGGCTCAGCTCAGTAAGACATGAATTAAAAGTTTCCTATCTCTTGGCATCTTTGTGTAAGAACTTGGAGCACTGCTGGAGAGCTAGTTTGGTGCAGTACCTACCAGGCTATTTATAGGTGCTCTTACAGCAAGTGTGTTTGTAATCACAAAAATGAAAATACTACTCTCTTGCAGACTTTTTTTTTTTTAGAGAGAGAGATTAAGAGAAAACACAAAGAAGAAAACTTTCATTCAGGAGAACTAAAAACAAAAGTACACAAACCCACACAAGATTGCGTGGTTTGAACAGAAATAGCTTGTGGGTTAGAGATGAGGTTGCTCTGTGCCCCACGCAGAAAAGCTCTCCCCTGCTGACTTCTCATCACACAGCAATTAACATCATCATCTTCTGAAGCTGTCACCAATGGCCCGTAAGCTCTTGCCCCTTTCCATGCCACACTGAGACCTTCCAGTACCGTTGTCCTCCATAACACTGTGCGTGCACTGAGGAAGCACTGGGAAAGCAGACTTGAATGTGTACTATGATTGGAAAATTACCCCGCTAAATGTCTTCCCACCTATAGCCTCACTTCCCCCTGCCCCATTGCAGAACCCCAGGAGCACAGATAGACAGACAACCACAGCCACAAACAAAACCCCCCAAACCTCCAAACCCCCCAACTCCTAGAGGCAAGGGGGCAGCAGTTCTGAGCAAGCGCAGAACACCACCACCACCGACCACCTCGGCTCAGCCCAGTGTGCAGCCAGCTGCAAAAATGGGCCAGAACCTCTGGATTTTATTATGCCGCTGCTGGACAATGCAGATTAGTAGCAGCAGCAGGAGCAGCCTTCCCGAGGTGGGGGACAGTGCAGCGCTACCTTCACAGCAGCGAAGAGGAGGGGGCAGAAGTCAACTACTGAGATCTCCTACAAATTAATCACTGCCATCAAACTAATCGCCACCATGACACTTCAAACCCTTTTAGTGCAGGTGTGCCACACTCCTCAAGCAGGCTATGTTCCCCTCCCTGCCCAGGATGTACCATGTCACTAGACAAGGACAATGGGAAACTGGAGGTCATTTAAGTACTCATTTTCTTCTACTTGACAAGGCATCACTAGCAGGCCACTCACTACCAATTTATCGGGAGCTTTGAAATCCATGCTACACCAACACACACATGTGTGTGCATATACCTGCTTTGGGAGGGAAGGAGGTAGTGCACAGTTCTGGTAAGACCCAAAACCACATCTCGGTCTTATTATGGGTCCCCATGTGAGACTGCACCCTGACAGTCTCACACCTAAATGCAGTATTGGCTCAGCCACCAAGAACATGCAGTTGGAAGGGAAAGTTGGGCACAGATCCGCGTCCTTTCTCAAGCAAGCAAGCTCTGAGTATGTTCTGTCTGGGAAGGACTCACTGAGGAAGAGGTGACCTACCCCTAGCCAGAACGATTAAGTGCATCTAAGAGTCACTGTCAGCACAGGACTCTATGTAAAAGCTATACGATTAGATGAATTTTCTAAGTGATGTGCTTTCACACCTAAAGGAAGAAAAGCCTGCTTACGATACTTAGTCCTAGGGAACTGAGCACTTCAATGATTTGTGACACTCAGCTCTAAAGCAGTGATTTAATCAGATTTCTTGCACAGCAGGTATGTGAGCTACCACCTTGTCCATTCTTCTTTTGGCACTTCCATTCCGTATCAAGTTTTACTCCCAGCCTTCAAGGCTATGCAATACTGATTGCCCTTGCAGTCACTGCTCCCTCCTCCTGCCTTCCCCTCTGCTCAAAGCAAACAACATGGCCTTCTGCATTTTTCATCTGTGCGCTTCCCTTTGGCCTTTCCTCCCTCTGCATACGGTTCCCATAGCAAGCTCCATCCCAGACACACCATGAATCATTCCTTGACCTGATCCTCAGCTTTGCCCCACATCAGACTCAGGGCTTCTTCACACATGAAATTTAGTCCAAAGTAAAGCTGAGTGCAAGTTTACAGAAGGTAACTGCTACTCTGGGGTCATTCTGTGTCCAAGTATTCACGCATATTGGTTACCTATCTCTATTTTTCTTGGTTGATATGCTTTAAAACATCATCTCTCCTGCTCACTGAACAGTTTCAGACTTCAGACCTATGCTTGCCATTCACCAACACATGGAGCCTCACCAGACTTCCTCCCCTCCAAAAATTCCTGCTCATACTCACGCCCTTTCTGCAGCAGCTAGGCAAGGAGCAACATCTGCTGTGGCGGCTTCTGAACCACCCGAACACAGGCAGGGTACCTGCCTGCCTGCCCCCCTGCCCTTCGCTAGCATAGGTCTCTCCTTTATTCAGCTGCTATCACCCCAGAAAATTTTCAGAAACCTAGTCATAAGAACTAGTTGATATTGATCAAAGCTGTTAGGGAGATAAGCCACAATGCTAGCAGATAAACAGGACTGAGCAAACTGGATACCACTCCAAGCTCTGATGTCCGTTCTCCCCAGCAGAAACCTCCCACTTTGCCTCGCTGTCTCCGGGGCCGCTGGTGAGCTGCAGCACCTACTGCTTCTCTCACTGCTCTGCTTCTCCTCACATTCACACTTGGTCCCAGGAAGACAGTTTTCTTCCTCACAATCCCCTCAGTTTCATCTATACATCCAGAAAAGTGGACACCAGCATTAAGAGATACCCGATTATGGGGGAAGAGACTTTGAAATGGCTCCTGCTCTTCTCCTTTCAATAGCACCATCTGTGAAGGTCATAAGACAAATCTATTTTAAAGAGTGGGCTTCAATCTACATGTGACCACATAAAAGACATAGGTAAACTCTTATCTGGAAGGGTGGAATTTATATGGGAGGGGGTAGAAAGGAATTACCTGCATAAACACAGTGCTTATCACGGGAAGGATCTATAATTTATTCTGCTGGAAGGATAACCATTCCTACCTACCTCACTGAGCTGCAAGCTTGTTTAGTATTTGCACTCCACACTGAAGAGGTTAAAAGGCTTTGGAAATCTTAAGAAGGTGCCATTATTATTCTAATAAATGCACGAAGTATCATCTGTGGTTGTGCTAATTAAATTTGGGTTCTACCAACATCACTAGAAAATTGCCTTGATGTTCCTTTAAAAAAAACAAAAAGATCTCTCCAGCTGTGAAATCTTAATTTTTGTTGTTGTTTTGAAAGGGGTGTTGTGGTAAAGACAGAAGCCAAATGAGAAGCTGGTTTTGGTGACTTGCCCAGCTGTAACAGGTCATGTTTCACTCTCTATGCAACTAGGACACAACTGTGCGTTGAGGTCTCATGTTTTGGCCCAGGCAGCTATTCCCTTTCACATACGTATTTTCCCAACTTCCCAGCCACCTAAGCAAGGGGCAGAAGAAGCGAGGAGGGAAAATGTCTTTAAGAGGACTACTGAGGGGTGCTGTGGCAGAGACCCATCCTCAGGACAAGGTGACAATGCTCAAGGTGCCCTGACTCTTTGGAGGGGCAGCAGGCAGGAACAGGGAGGGGGACATGGTGCCTTCTCCCTGTCCCTGCTAGCACTCAATGTGAAAGATCATTTCTTATGCTTGTTAAATACCCTGGAGGTATTTAGGAGTCATGTCGATGTGGCACTTAGGAGCATGGTTTAGTGGTGGACTTGGCAGTGTTAGGTTTACAGTTGAACTCGATGATCTTAAGGGTCTCTTCCAACCTAAATGATTCTATGATTTTACGATAAATGGCAGGTATCCAGGATTTACTGTATGGTCTAACCGCTGCCTAAACTCAGTGCAGTGGAGTGTGACCCAGCGGTGGAGGAACAGCCATGTGCCCAGCTTGGGCACAGCAAGGAGCAGTGATAGCACCAGCCCTGCTGGCACGCTGCCCTCCTGCATGCCACTCTGCACCTTCCCTGCGGCAGTTCGGGCTCTGCTATCGCGGATCTTGAGGCTCCCTGATAAAAGCTTTAAGAAGGTGAGATTTAGAATCATAGAATCATTCACGTTGGGATCATCAAGTCCAACCATCACCCCCATTCTACAAAGTTCTCCCCTACACCATATCCCCCAACACCACATCTAAACGACTCAAACACATTCAGGGACGGTGACTCCACCACCTGCCTGGGCAGCCTATTCCAGTATCTGACCACTCTTTCTGTGAAGAATTTTTTCCTAATGTCCAGATTTAGGGTCAGTTGCAAGAGACTGTGACCCTGGTCTGCACACTTGCCACCAAGAACTTAATTAAATCATCATTTTGTGGCTTGCACAAAAGCCATCAGATTGCAAAAGCCTTCTGGGGTGGTAGATGGGCTGGGTTTGAACTGGTACCCTAGAGGCAGAGTGCACCAGGTTTTGCTGTTAAAGCCTTGTTCCATTGTGGCTATTTCAGTTAACGATACAACACTTAAGTAAAGCAGGTAGGAAAATTCCTACACGGATTTTGAAGATTAGCCCGCATAGTTTCAAAAGCTACCATTTCAAATTGAGTGCTTAAAATAACAGTTCACCTCAACTGTCTTCTCCCCCTCCCCATCCCAAGGCAGGGCAGGGGGCAGGGCTGGGGAGGGAGGAAACCCACCCAAAACAAAGCCAAAACTCCCCAGCCCACACATGAGAGCCCACGCTCTCAAGAGAGCACTTCTCTTTGAGTCCAGCTTGTCACTTCAACATCAAGTGCCTCACTCAGCTCAGTTCCTCGCAAGTTCAAGGAGCAGCCGGCGTTGCACAAAGCGGCACCATGCCGTGGTGGACACCGTGCCACACCGGGCTGCCAGCTGACCTGGCTCTGCTGTCACTCGTGCACACACACTTGGGCATTTGAAGTGGCGATCAAAGGAACCAAGCGACTTACCTCTAGGTTTTTTTGTGTACAAGTACTCAAAGGAGGGAGAAAAACCCTCCATAGTTGTTTACTCTGCCTCAGAGGCTTTGAAGAGGTCTGCAGACTATCAAATCCAGAAATAGCTAAAACACCAGAGCAAACAGTCATGTGTTGGGCATGCTTGCTAGGTCATCAACACATTTCAGGTTCAATTTTTTTAAAAAATTGCTAGATATTATCAGTAGCAAAAAAACCCCAAATCACTCCGAGAGAATAAAAAGGAAATAACAGAAAAAGAGCAGAGGGGACCCCCTATCAAAAAAACACAACCATGACTTCTAAGGAACTCTGCAAATGAGTCGAAGCTGCCCAATTAGAAATTGGAGCACCAATTACCCTAAGCTGGCTAATAGCCTTTCAGTCAGCAGACCGGCACCAGGCTTTTGGGAGAACAATGAGAGCTAACAAAACTGAAGGGCAGCAACAGCCAGCCAGGACAGCAGACCTCCCGGCCCCCCTTCCTGGCCACTCACCCCGACGTCCAGGCTGAGCTGCTCCCGGGTGGGCAGGAAGACGCAGACATTCCGGCTCTCCGGCTGCATCCTGCCGGCCAGCAGCGCCCGGCTCATGGTGGGCTGCTCCACAGGGACCAGGGGTCTCCTCTCTGGGTGGGCGTCAGGCTCCCTTCATCCCACGCACCTGCCGAGAAGGCAAGAGAGACCATCAGTGCCATGCTCCTGCTGGCGGTGGGAGCAGCCTGCGGCACATGTTTAACGGATGCTTTCCTCACCACTGCTGGAAAAAAAAAAAAAAACAACAACAAAACCCCAAACCCCCTGTCATCTCTTTTACAGTGCCACAGTCAATGTTTCCACCAGCATGGCAGCACAAAGCCGGCAGAGTCAACCTTTAAATAGCCCAGGAGTCCCAGGAGAATGCCATAAAGCAATCGCATCTCCATGGAACAATAAACTAGACTCAAGGTTTCGAGACGCACGTTAAGTGATAAGGCAGGTGACACCACAGACTGCTTCCTGAAAACGCCCAGGAGGAAGGGGAGAGCACCCCGTCCTTCAACCGGGGACCTCGCTCCTACCCAAAGCGGAGATTTTAGTGAGCCATCAGCAGGCACGTGGCAGTGCAGCAGATGACTTCTGAGCTGTCTTCCCTCCTTTCTCCGCTCCTAGCCCCTGGGAAACTGCTGAACCCAAACCCTCTATCCCTCAGCTCCAAGGAGGAGGCGGAAACACAGAAACTCACAAGGCTGAGCTGCTGTTTTGTACTTTTTGCGAGACGAGCACTGCCAGCCTCCTCCCGAGGGCTGAACCCAAGCCACACGAGCATCTTAGAGCTGAAGTTATGGTAACAACAGAAATAAGAGACAGAAGTTCAATTTACGCACAAAAGCACAGCAGCCAACATCATCTTCACGTCATCACTAGGCTAGACAGAGTTTGCTCAGCAAATTGTAACATTTCATTTACAGCCCTCTGCTCCAACACTCTCCAGGGCAAGGAAGCATCCCATGGCACCTGACAAATCCAGGAGGATGGGGAGAGGCTCATCGAGGTTAAGTTAGGAATGAATGCCAGCAGACACCTGAACTGATGGGATACCAACCGGTTATGGGGTCTGCGCTCCATGCCCGCACGAGATTTGATGCAAGCCAGGAAACCCTAGCTACCCAAAGTCACGCCGGCGCAACTCCCTTTGTCCAGCAACACCTGGATACCCATCACTGGGGCAGCAAGAGGGGTGCTGCTGACTGACACCTGCCCGCAAAGACCCCACACCCCGGGGACGGGCACATTCCCCAGTGAGGGCACCCAAACGCACAGGCTGCCCACGGGGACAGGCTGTGAAGGGACGCACAGGCTTTGCCTTCACCCTCCAAAATGGATTCAAGGATGAGGGATCATAAGCAGCAAGGAAGCAGGTCATGCTATGCGAACACATGACATACATATATGTACTTGTGCATGTGTACATTACATGTAAGTTTTACAAACAGTTGGTATTTACAATCATGTTTATCCTGTTTCAGGGGAAAAATATGATGGAATCAAACTCTGGTGTAAGAGATGGGAAAAGCAAACTATCACAGGAAAACAAAGTACAGGACAGAAAAAAGAACTTGGATTTACCTCCAGTTCTGTGCTCAAACATTATAGGTGGGGATTTTTTAAATCAAATACAAGAGAGAGATCTGTAAGCGTCCTTTTGCAAGTACAAAAGCTGTTCCATGCACCTGCTCCTCTGAGACAGCATATACAATGCTTCTTAATAAAACAATTTTCGATACAAGTTCTTTATGTAGAGCATCTTTTATGAGACAGAAGTACAAAAAATTGCATTTATTCTATTAATGAAAAGAGGTGGTTATTAAAGGCTAGTATTATTATTACTTTTTTTCAAAATCAGAATTTCATTAAACAAGAACTAGGAATTCTAGAAAGAAGATTGCTCTAAATTCTAAGCAAACAGGAAAGCCACATCTGACTTCCCGGGACAGGTGAAAGTTTCTATTAAATGAAATATTAGGAGAAAAAAAAAAAATCTGATTTGTCCTCTTTTATTGATATAATTATACTGATGAGCTCTCTTAGGCCTCAGGCTACACACTACTAACAGCTGTATATAAATTACAGATGGCTATAGAATGACTTGAGGGCAACAGGTCACCATTATTATTGCCAGCTGATGTCATATGCGCCATAAACTTTATCAACAGCATAAAGACCTTGGAGTATGAGCTCATGCTTTACAACGTAAGGAGGTTTGTCTAAATTGTCAAACCGCTGCACTGGCCAGTGCACAGTCCCACTTGCAAGGGGAGATCACGTTCAGTGAAGATGTTCATGTGGCTCATAACAGAAGTGAAAACAGGACAAAGAAGCGACCACAAAAACACGTCCACAGTTTTCTGTGGATAACTGAAGAAACTGAATCCCACTTACCCATAGCCTCTATAAAACAAAGTTTTTGGAAAGCTTCTCCTCTGGTTTTCCTCTTCCACTTGCTTTGTCCATTTGAATTTTTAAGAGAACAACTGTGGACTCCAAGAGCAAGAAAGTGAGAAAGGACAGGGAGAAGGTGTTTTTCATTTCACGTTTTAAAACAAATGAGCTTGTCGATCCCACCACAGCAGGTAAGACGTTAAAGAAGAAACACCCCTAATCTGAAGGGGGAGGTCAAACACAAGCCCAGCTCAGCCTTCTCTTCTTCAGAGGTACCTTAGGATGTGATAAAACATAATGAATCATTAACTCGCTAGCATTGCATGTTTACACCTTTTTAAGAAAAAAAAGTAAAAAAAAAATTGTGAGCCAAGTAACTGCCTATGAAAACAAGCGGCCAGAAGGAATGCTCTTACTCAAACATACACAATTTCAGACTGCCCATATGCCATTCTTTTGTTTACCACAGATTCCAACCTCTTAACCTCAATTAAACCCTAAAAGCTCCAGCAAATGCACTGCAGATGAATTAATAAAGGCTGCAGTCAATCATCAGGCTCTGGGACACCCTACAGGTTGTTTGGCTTCGGTTTTGGTTTTGTTTTGGGTTTTGGTTGTTGTTTTGGGTTTGTGTTTTTTTTTTTTTTAACTACATTAGTCCGTGTTTTATCTCCTGGAGAAGTGCATTTTGAGATGTAATTGCTCAGTCAAAGGCCTGGCGGTCTATCAATGAAACAGTCAAAGGCACTATTTATTTGTATTCTTCTGGTATCAGTCAGGAGGCTTATTAGTGCCCAGAGTGATGGCACAGCTTATGTAGCATTGTTTATTTTACCTAAACACACACGCAGTGGAGCTTTGGAAAACACGCCGGTCATTAATTTCAAGACTCCTCTGATTAAACAGCTCACACATGGCCAAAGAAACTCATTAAGAAAACCCTCCTAATCTTCTCCTCCTCTCTGTGTTGCCTCTTGAGCTGCCTCCCAGCACGGGAGCAGAACCTCAGCATTGGCTCAGTAAAAGCGGGAATGGCCAAGGTTCACCCCAGCGAGAGGGGTAAGAGTGGTGAAGCCCTCCAAGGGAGGAGGAGGATGTGGAGGAAGGAGACTGCTGGCTTCAGATAGCAGCGGGACAACTATCTAAACCACCTCACACAGCCCATATACATCACGGCACAAGGATGACTTACCGCTGCTGAGTTTGAGGCCATGCCACAGCCAACTTGTCTGGCAGCAGGTCTCATCCAAACAGTGTGTGCGTTCAAGTAGCCTTATAAGCACTGCTGTATTTTACACATCAATCTATAGAATCACTGCAAATTGGGTCCTAATCCTGATTTCAGCCTCTAGGTACCGCCAAAACCGCATCTCAAGGGGATACAGCAAACAGATGAATGTGCAATCGGCTACCAACTCCAAGCAGAATGAAGTCCTCCTCTATCAAAAAACAACCCAAACCCAAAACAACCCACAAGTAATTCTGTGCTTCTCTCAAAAATACCTGGAAACTTGCTTTGTAAGCTTTATTACAGTGAAAGATCTTGGAAAAGCTGGTTTTGCTGCAGCTGACAGAAAACAAGCATTAAGAATCTTCCTGAAGGAACCTTATCAGAGTGGCCCTACGGAGTCCCATCAAAAACTGTCCAGAAATGTTAAGACTCTTATTAACGTCTTAGGCTCCTAAGACAACTAGACTCTTAGGCTGCAGTTTCACAATCAGCTTAAGCAGCTTTAATCAAGGCAGCCCTGCAGCAAGACAGACAGACAACCGCCTGGAAACAAACCTGCCTTCGGCAGCAACCCACACTTGGTCTGCCTCGTACTGATGAGATACGGCCTTAAAACTGAGAACCCCCCTCACCTACCAGGTATTTTGTCCCCTTAGAGGCACACCATAGAGCACCAGTACTGTCTGCAAAACAGAGTAATAAGGAGCCTGAGCAAGTAAAAGATGTGATGACGGCATATATTAGCCTTTCCCAGCAACTTCACGACCCCACCCACCTCCTTTGACTACCCCTTGAGATAATGAAAATTTCTCTGGAAAGATGTATCAGGAGAGGGAGGGCACAAGTTGCCTCTCAGGATAGAAAACAAGGCTGAAGGTAGATGGCTTTATGTCATGGCTGTCGGTGGTGTGAAAAGTGCCACCTGCAACCAACAGCCAGGACAACCAGGTCATGTCCTGTAGTGACTTCTCAGGAGTACATTGACAAGTCAAATGTATCTGTCTCAGCATTGCTCTGGGCCTGCCATGGCACATCCAAGGGCAAGGATGCCATAAGGAGGTAGGGTACTGAATTTGGTGTCCACATGATGCTTTTGAGGGAGAATACACACCTGCCTTCAAGCACTGAGCACTACTAAGTAGGAAGCCCTATGCAAAGCCATCGAATGAGGAATACTAGGATACCTCCCAGTAGCCTGGGTGCCCTGAAGGACTGGATCCCAGAACCCATGCAGCTTGGCCATAGGACAGGTGCCACACCAGCAGCAAAGACAACTGGCTTTCAGTCCACAGATGTGGGAGATGCAACTGCAGCAGGTCTTCTGCATCTGCTAGCAACACCTGTTGGATCTGAGCGCAGTCCTCTCACAGGCATGGGATGTGAACTTGGGTCCCATCTTCCCTTTGGGATTTTCAAAAGGTAAAATGTGAGATGCCTCTAGAAATTTCAGGGCTGTGGAACCCTAGCAGACTTGGTCATCACCATGCACTCCTCCTGGGACAGATAGGGAAATTGCCAAGCATTCGCCTTAAATGCCAACCAACATCCTTTTTCTTTCCTTCCTGTACTAGCAGCACAACCTGGTGACACCAAGCTTTAATAATAAAGAAGAAAATGATTTTTTATTAGTCTTCATTGCTGGATTAGACACAGCACTTCAGTAGGCACGACTGCCCACACTCCACCTTCATGCTGTGAAGTGCTCCTGTCTAAAGTCAAGGAGCATGAGCGAGTGCTAGAACATGAAATGCACTCTTGAATTTGTAACTCTTCTGCTCTGCACCCTCCCATAACGTGGCCAGTGTGCTCAGGAAGAACTTCTCTCTGAAAACTCCCATGGACACCCATTCTTAACCTGAGACCACACTGCTACGCTACCCTGTCTGTAGGCCACCCTAGTCTCTATGCTCAAAGACAGGGGACAACTCTCCTACCCAGGGATGATGCAGCATTCTCTGGTAGCCAAGTGAAAGCAACACACGTTTTCGGGGCACACATCAGACCTCACTGCTGCAAACTAATCCCCGAGGAGAGGAAAAAGGCTTAGCTGAGGACAGAGCACCAAAGGAGGTGCTCCTATAGTGCATGGGAGTGCAGTGGCAGGACCATGCAAGGTGGCTGCCGCACTTCCATATGGCTCTCCCATGGAATGAAAAAAGCTCCTCAGCAGTTTGCTCCCTGTGAGGACAGCCCAGCATGAATCACCTGGGCTTAATCTTTCCCTGAAACCAAAACTGAATTCAGGAGCCTTTTGAGAGAAACAGGCAATGAGTATTAAAGGCTCCAGGCAAAAAGGGACAAATTAGGATCTCACTGGGATTATGTTTTTCCATCACTTCCAAATGATGGAAAGTGCCTTTGAGTTTTTGTACACAGAAACACGCAGCCTTTTAAAATATGTTATTTTATCAGAAGAATATGCAAAACATCGCAACGTACATGCTTTAAACAATACCCAAGCAGCTATTCCTTTCCAGCATGCCAACATGTGAAGAGCAATGGATCAACTCATCCTACCTTTTCATTGATAGATAAAATTAGTAGCATGTATCTTATCACGTTTGACTATTTGTTACAATTAATTTACTTCTGCATAATCTATTAATGGACTTGTTTATTGATTACCAATCACTTATAGGGCTTCCTCATACTTTATAAATCAAGCATGTTAATTAAAATTTATGAGTAAGTAGCAACTGAAGGTATTGATTGGCCTAGGTAAATGCAGAACCAGCAAAATACGGGACAAGGCGTGAGCCAGCCTCAGTGTCCACCACACCGTGCATGAAGCGGCTGCAAAGGAAGCCTGCTCAAAAGTGCAAAGCTCTGTTTTCTCAGCTGGATGACCAAGAAAGCGTCACATGAGATCCTGCAAAGATTAAGGGAAGTGAATTGCTTCGCATCTCTTTCGAGAAGGACCCTTACAGAAAGCTTATTCACGAGCATACATATGCAGAGCCAGGAGCACAGTAAGAGAAACGACCACAGTCTGGCATCTCAACGTGAAGGACAGCAACAGAAGATACTTTGGTTTGGTGCTCCAGCGCTCGCCCTACACACTTCTGTCAAGCAGCGCAATCTTTACTAAGGACTGTTCATCGTTTCTATCTGTGGGAAACAGGAGGGGCAAAGTACAGAGGGAGAGCTGCAGAAAGGTCTTTAAAATAAGGGAAAGTGAGGCTTTCTTTCCAGCCAGTGTTAACTGCCAGGAAGCTTAGGAAGTGCAGGGAGCAGAGCAGCAAGACCTGGTCTCTCTAATAGCAAGTCAGGAGAGAAGCATCATTCTATACCACACAAATTGCAAATGCACAAGGTCTCATGATCCAAAAGCCTATCAATTAATTCTCCAACTGGAAACATATTCCTTTTTTTACATTTCTCTCCCAAGGCTAGAAACAGGACTTCTCCCAAGCAGATCCATTATACAGTTGCCTTAAGTACAACGGCTGAGTGACACTCGCAGAAATTGTTCCACTGTGATGGTATTTTTATACTTGAGCTGGGCTGGACTGAATTGGAACAGATCACTAAGCCTTCTGAAATGTTTTACAGAGCTGTCAAAAAAAGTGTAAGCGAACTCTTCCTTCATTTTCTATTCTCACCAAGATCTTGTAAGTTTTAGAACTAAGGAGACTATGAAATCTTTATTTAAAAAAGCCAACAACCACAAAACAAACAAACAAAAAAGCAAAGCATCGTTATAACTTCACAGGCAATACCTGGAGTTGCAGGACAAGTACGAACAGACACACTTTTACCAATATATCACTTAAAGAACTCTTCTGAGCAGAAATAGCTTTCCTATCAGTAATACCCAGGTAAAAAAACAAACAAAACAAAACTCAAACACCAACACTGGCTTACTTCTTCAGAGGAAGGAGAAAGTCTACCATTGATGTCCTGGCATTTGAATCACCATCTAAATATTCAGACCAACCAGCCAGCTTCTGCATCAGTTTGCCGCTAACTTTTTTATCCCTAAAGTGTACAGATAGTCTTGAACATATTCAGAGCAGAGAGGAATACTGATGTATGTAAAGTGGATGGACTTCCAGAAAGAATAGATAAAACTCCACCTGGAACACAGCTTGCCTCTATTACAAGTGTGAAAACACCAATCTGCCAATACCTTGATAAAATTAACACAAACAGCAGGGTCTTTATGATTAGATGCAGTTCAGAGACTGCACATTATACTGCCAGACATCAACTTCAGCAAAGCGATGGGGAAAATGGGAAAACGTGGCCCAAAAAAGAACAAAAGAAAACCCCAAACCCACAGCTTTACAGAGTGCTGCATTTTTGAGGGGATGCCAGATTTTGCAAAAAGAAGAAATAGAGGAAAAGAAAAAAAAAAAAGCAAGCATAAGAAATGGTTTAACAAGAAGCAAATTACTTCCTCCTGCTATTCGCTGAGGAGCAGCTCCTCCTCATCAGAGGACTTCTTTTGGGCTGAGACCACCGTTTGTCTGTGCTCAGTTACTAACCACACGCTACAAATTAAGATAGCACTGCTAAAAACCACCAAGATAATCAAGGAGCAGCAGAGTAGCACAGGACTTTCTGCAAGGAAACAAGTGTAACCCTGGAGCACAGTAAGCATGCGAGTCATTTACATTGTCTCGCACTGGAGGAACAGTAGGACAAGGACTTAACTCCAAAAGCTAACTGATACGGAGTTAACCACTGCGTTCATGTACTTTTTACCTGCAGTGTGGGGAACAGAAAAGACTGCTGTAGCTTTAAAGAGCTATCAGCTTTAGTTTTTTTTAAAAAAAACAAAACAAAACAAAAAAGAAACGAGCTGTCCCTTATCTGCTATCAAAAAAGACTTAAATCAGAAAAACATGCGTAAATAAAAATTTTGTTTGTTTGTTTTAGGATTTTTTGTTTCAGGAAAAAAGGTGACAACTTTATTTATCACTGGTGTTTATACCAGTTTATTTTGTTCATATAAAAATCTAGTTAACAACAAAAATCCCTAAGGAAAAACACCTGTCCAAAGAGCACAGACAGTATTTTTTTGGTAAACCACTGAAAAGAATCACTATAACTCATGTTCTTCAATAGCATTTCGCGGACTTATTTTTGCTTATGCTTGTCTTACCCCTTTTTGTCACCTCTGTCTGTCACCCTCCCCTTTCAGGTGATATCTGCAAGAAAATGTGGTGGGTTTTTTTCCCCCCTTCTGGATTCCATTTTCTTCTGATTTCTCATTCCTCATCTGAATCCAAAACAATGGCTACTACACAGACTCTCAACATCACTAGTGCTGAAAACAGGACACTTTGATTAAGTATGCACACCAATTAAATGGGAGGAATAAACAACAGAGCGAGACTAAGGCATTCTGTTGCCATTACAAGTTTTCCAGGAACAAAATTAAAAATAAATAAAAAAATGAAGATAAAAGCTAAACAAATGAATGGGAAACCAATGTTCAAAAAGTTGTTTCAGGGTGGGGGTTTTTTTTGTTTGTTTGTTTGTTTGTTTGTTTTTTTAACATTACTCCAAAGATCATCAGTGCTAGAAATCCATCCTCATTATTTTCTCTGGGAAAGTGCCCTATGCTTTTGAGGTATTTATTGTCAGGGCCTGGGCATCACGGCGGTTCTCTGAGGAAGGGACAAGGTTCAGACAGCACGTCACAGTTTCCTGGTGTGGTGGAAAAAAACAGATGTGCATTTTAAATGCCTCTTGGGAGTTAACCTGAGAGCCCGTCACTGCCCAGCAGCAGGAGAAACATCTCTCGGTGCAGAGGATGACGACTTCTCAGCACAGGAAACCCAGAGCCTTTCCCTGTAAATCAGTACTGAGAAAGAATCCAAGAGGTGGAGAATTTCTCCTTTCTGACACCCACCCCTTCTCCCGTGCACATATACCTGCTGGGACACTCCTCTCCTTCCCCATCCTGCCCGGTGCCGGTAGATGAAAGGCTGTCACCGCCGCCAGACCCCTCGGACCAGCCCTGCAGGATGCCTCCATGCAGCCCCTCACCCCAGGGGCTGCCTCCGTGGAGGCGGTGGCGGGCACTGAAGGAGAAGCTCCAGGTGCTCAGCCACCTGTCCCACACAGCCTACCCTGCCTGAGGTGCGGCAGCGAGCAGGGACCTGTCTCCCGCTCTCCCGGAGCCGTCCCGCACTGCCCGGCCACGGCCATGGCCCTCTCCCTCAGCACCTGCCAGACAGGTGGCAGCCAACCAAGCGGGAAGCGTCCCAGACCCCTGACACCTTCTGTCCCAGAGGAGCCCTGTGGGACACGGCCAGCTGCCCCGGGCCCTCTCAGAGACCCCTCTGGTCGCACGGCCGGGGGTGTTGCTGAGCCGGGGAACCCGGCATCACCTCACCTCCTAGCACTGGCGAGGCCCACTGGGGGCAGAGGACGAGGGAGGAAGGAGTTGCCGCGACTCCAAAACTCTCCCCGAGCCCCGTTCCCAACCCGTTCCCGGCCGGTACCTGCCCGCCCCCGGCAGCCGCAGCTCCGCGCCCGCAGAGACCCCCGCGGCCTCAGCCCTGCGCCCACCGCCCCTTCGGCGGCAAAACTGGGAATGGAACTCGGAGTTCGCACCTCCCGCTACCGACGGAGCTGTGACCCCGCCTCGGCAGCCGCTGCCCCGCGGTCGGACCCGCGAGGGGGCACAGGCGGCAAGAAACCCCCGCAGCTCCGCGGGCACCTCTCCCCACCGCCCTCGCCTCCACAGGTCGCAGGGCCGCTTCCCTCGCCCCGACCGGGCGCTCGGCAGGTCCCNGGGTGCGTTGGTACTTGCGGGGCGTCCCGGGTGGTGGCGGCCGCTGCGTGGGACGAGGGGGCGGCGGGGCGGGCGGGGTGTGGGTGTGGGGGGGAGCCTGCCGGCCATCAGGGGGTGAGGGGGCTTTTGTCCCCCTTCGGGGGTGGTTTTATTCCGGGCGGGGAACTCTGTGCTCCGCACCGACAGCAATAGAGTGAAATGCAGGTGAAACGGTAATGACGAGTGATGGCAGCAAGGCACGGGAATGCGGCCTGCCTCGCTCTGCCGCCGTGAGCAGGCTGGCGGGGCGGGAAAGTGCAAAAGCATAAAAAGAAGAACCCAAAGATTCACAGTTGGGTGTGGAAACGCCCCGTGGGGCCTGGGAGCCGGACGCGCAGGAGACACCGTGCGTGGGAAGGAGGTGGCAGGCGCTGCATGCGAGTGACAGGCGTTCTTGCCTCCCTCTCTCTTCTAGGTAATAATTCGCTTCTCAGTGTAGTAAATTTCTGAAAGGAGGCCGGCGTCATGTCAAGTTCTGCCGCGTTGCTCCCTCTCTCTCACAAGTAGGCAGCTGCTTAATTTCCCCACGTCTCCAGTTGTTTTTGAGGGTGCAGCCCACGTGGGGACCGGGATGGCAGCAAGGTGGAAGGGGGATCCCACCTGTAAGCAGGTGGGAAGGCTTTCCGACAGTGTTGTGCTGCTCTGGAGGTAAGGAGTTGGAATTAGCCCAGGAGGGAGAACAAGAACAAGCCTGACTGGCTGGTGTGACGTGACCTCCTGGTAGGGTGAGGGAAGCAGGGCATCAGGTCACCTGTCCTTGCTCCCAGGTTTTTCTCACGTGTTTTATGTTGGACATGAAACTGGATAAAGTCTCAGCCGTGCCAGCGTGGACGACAACTTAGCCTCTGCCTCTTTCCAGCTGGACTGTAATAGCGAGCCTGCCCTGTGGCCGTGGGGGGCGTCGCCAGCATCTCTTCCCACAATGGTCTTCGGAGAGAAAATATTGACGTCTTACTTGTTCCCTGAGCAAATGTGTAGGCACTTCATTTCAGGAATGGTACCAGGGCTATGTGTCCTGGATGGACAAGAGTGACCCGCAATGTGCTTCATGGCTTGTCCTTTCATTAAGCCTAGGCTGATGTATACAGTTACCCTCTCAGTATGCCAGCTGTTTCTGATGTTGTTCTGAGGGGTCTAAAGTGTTGTTTCATGGTCAGCCGAGCTGGCATGACAGCTCCCCTTGGTCCACAGAAAGATGCCTCACTGTTCTCCTTCTTACTCCTTCCCATCTTAAGTCTTCTGTCTCCTTCACTCCCTTTGCTCGCGGCTGTAGCATCTTCCTTGTGCCACCGCTGGAGCACTTCAGACTGCTAAGCTGGTCAAATTCACTAAAGGGGCACAAAATTCCACCTTTTTTCTGCTGGAACAGTAGTCTGTCATGTTGGTGAATTAGGTTGTCTCATGGAGTGGTCCAGCCAGTGTTGGGATTGGCATCTTGTAACATCACCTACATCTCCTCGCTTACTTTCCAGCATGGATTGCAGGGTTCAATGCAAGGGCAGGGAACCTGGTACCTAAGTATAGGCTCTATTGTTGAACTTTTTCCTGCTTAGCCTGCCCCATACTATACATGAAGCCTGCAGCAGAGCCAGCATAGTGCTCTGATCAGAGTAGGACTTTCTGTCATGCCCTGACAGCTAGTGGAGAACTTGAAATGTTAGCAAACAGCTCCCAACAGCTGCTGCATGCTTCTGGGTTTTGATAATTTGAAAAAGAATATGTTACAGTCGCTTACAAACTCATAGCTTGACTCTCTGTAACAGGGTCCTTTAGCTATCATAGGAGCAAAGGATGGTGAGCAAGTCTAGCTATCACAGGAGCAAGGGCTGGTGAGACAGGGGTGCGTGTTGTGGCACACCATGTTAACCTGCTGTCCTGGACCTTTCTACCAGAGTCCTTAGGGCTTTCACCTTAGGGCTGCATTTCTTCACCCATAACCTGAGTAGGAAGATGAGAAAAGCATTGGTCATGTGTGGCCAAGGCTTGCAGTGTAGCCATGGTTAGAATGGAATATAGTACAGTATGTCAGGAATGGTTACCTTAATTAGTAGTAATTATCCTGCATAGCTAGTCTCCTGGGATTGTCAGACCTTGTGTGTCACCCTAGGGAAAACAAACTGCATTTTGAGAAACATCAGAACTGCAGGAAAATGGAGATAGCATTAGCCTGTTTGTTTTTGAAGGAGACTTCAAAGTGGTGGAGACTGAAGATATCTGCGTTCCAAGGAAATACAGCTGCACGTTTTCAAAGCATCAACTCCAGCTCTCCTTCTTGCAGTGCAGATAAGCAATTTCATCCAGCTTGCTCTGTAAAGTGGAAGCTGGAGAGGGGGATTTGTGGAAGGGTTCTTAAAAACCAATGTATTGAATCAGAAAATAGAACCTTTTTTATAAGCCTATGTTGCATGCAGAGTTGTGCTGAAGTCAGAGGGACCCCATGCAAAAGAAAAAGTTTGCATAAGGAGATGATTTTGCTCATGGTCTTGTCTGAATTGCACATAGGCAGAAAGATTTCCCCTTGCAAAAGGGAAAGCTAGGGTTTGCCTTCACAATCTTGGAAAAGTATCCCTTTCCTTTTCTTAAAATAATTTTAGCAACGCATATAGCAGATAATTTTGTTGCTGCTATTTATTATCTAGTTCACAAGCAGCTTCTAAAGCTTGGAGAGAAATGGGTTGTTTGTAGAGTCTAGAAACAAAAGGAGTTTTCACTAATGATCTCTGGGAGCTGAAGCTGGCTTCAAGCTGTTCAAGTCATGAGAGGATGACTCAGAAGTCAGAAATTTGAGGCATTCTTATGTCTAGCGTTTAATCAACAGGCAAAGCATTGGGAGGTAAGCAGAGGAAATCAATGGAAAATCAAAGAAGAATAGGTCAGCTATTCATTAGAGAAAGGATTGATCTCGGGGATATTAACAGAAAGGAGGGCATGAAATGAATCCTAAAGAAAGTTTGAACTAGCAGTGGCTGCAGTGAGCTGACGGTCAGGGAGGCTTAAAAAAAATTACTTGACTGTCGTGCATGAAAGGTTATTTGCAGAACTCGGCGTTCTCTGTTTAAATCAATCAGATTTAACCAGCTACACATGTTATGGAGCCCTTCCAGCCATAATGCGGCTCTTGCAGGAGTAATAATTATTTGTCTAAATTTGGCATTGTGTATACAGTCATCATAGGTATTACACATGAAACGATAATAATCTGCTTTCTGTTAGCATACATGCTGAAGCAAAATCTTATTTTGTGGGGTTTCCAGTGCATGTTAGAGCTTGATTTTGCTGGCTCTTGCCTTATTCCTAGAAAATCATCAATAGCTGCAGCAGGATTATTCATCATACTAGGGCTTTCATGATTAGCATGTTGCAAAATCAGCTTTAATTTTGAGTGCCGGGACAGGGAATTGTTTTGGTTTTTTTTACTTGTAAAATATCAAATTTATCTATAATAGCATGCAAACAATAAAAAATAAAGTTGCAGGGTGGCTTATATGCTAATAACATTATTGGTTACATTATAAGCAATAATTAGTCATTATTATACCAAAAGCTGTGTACAAGGTATGGATATAATCGGTGAGGTTTGATACACCAGTTTACATTAAATAAAAATCAAATGCTTGCTGGGATGGTTATTGACCACATTATGCTGCAAGTGAGGCCAAGGTACAGCGCTGGAGCCATAAACTGCTTGTGGGCAACTGAGGTATGGCTCCTGTGCCAGGGATGTGCCATGTGACTGCGGGGACGTAGGTGGCATTGCATTGTACCCTACTGTGTCTGCGGCCTTAGACACACTCTGTATTCTGTCTTTCATCCCAGAGGATCCTGGAGTGCTTCCTCAGTAAGTTTTTTCATTTGCCATTGAAACAAGGACACCTTCAGGTAGTAAGGGAACACCTGCTTAGCATTGCTCCATCAACAGCCTTTGGAAACCATGTGGGGGATCTGGGTAGGGAGAATGGATTCATAAATCAAATTTGGCCCTAGAGCAGTAACTCTAACCCTTGGCAGAGTCTCTCTGGGACTGCATTTACTAAAATGGTCATAAGCTTCATTTTACTTCTAAAATGAAACAGAGAAATGGAGTCTTTCAGTAACATTAAATCATTTAACGTCGTCATAGGCTCATGATTTTATTCTAACTCTGACCAAATTCCCAGGGCGCTTGGTTACAAGATTTCCTAACCCAAGCTCTAATCAAGCCCAAACCTGTATTCATTACGCAGCCGCCTGAGCTGACAGCTAATTGTGGCATGCCTGCTGGCCATGAGGAGTTTAAATCGCCTTCTCTCTGATACGACCCATTTGACATACATCTTTCTATACAGGTGCTCTGTAGCTAAATACACACCAAGTGCCTAAGCTGCTGGTATGAGTTCCTTTCTGGGGTCTCAGTAATGCCACTTCCGTGCACTTCATCAAATAAAACGTAGTAGATCTATAAGAGCTCTTCTCCAATGGCGTTTGTCAGTGTTTAGTACTGCAATGGCACAGGAGTTGTCTACTTATTTAGCCACGCGCCGCGGTTTGAACTGTGAAGTTTTGGTTACTTTCAGATGTCTTTGAAACCATGCCAGAGCTGTTAAATCCCTGCCCAGGGTTTCTCAGTGCTCATCATGTCTGTGCTAGGCTTCGATCACCACGCTAAAATTATTACATGTCCTCTGCATGGCAAACACATACGCACATTGTCATTCACTGCTTAATAAAAAAATCTATCTGTTCCCTGCAAGTTTTCCTCTCTCAGCCCCTAAGGACAGCAACAATCCTGCCCAAGACATACATCGCAAAGGAGGAATGTCCTCTGCTGTCTCTGAAGATGTGTTTCACAAAGGCTTTTCTCTTGCTTGTATTTCCTTTCAAATATGTGTATTTTTACACTGATTAGAATCACTTTCTGTAATATTTTTCCCTTTTTTTTTTCTTTTTCTCTCTAGTTTACTTAAATATTTTTAATCCAAAAGGAAAAATAACAGCACTAGATGATGGGGAAGGGTAGCGTTTGGTTACAGAAACTAACTGACTTTTGAAATATTTGTAACACTATTCCCTGATTAAACTTTTTTTGATACAAAATGTGAACTTTATTTTCCATCTGAATTTCTGTGGTTTACCCTTTTCAAATTTTGATCTGCATTTCTGTGTTTTCCCCTAGATCAACTAATGGAAGTGTAAAGTGGATCAAAAGAGGCAGTAGAAGCAGGAAAGATTCTTCTACAAAATTGCTGAGGGTTTTTTTCGTGCCAAAAGCGTTCCCCTTTTTAAAAAATGTTGTTTGTGTTCCCTTCTGATTCACCCCTTGGCAAATTGGGATGCGGAAGAAATGTGATGGTGGCTGCTGGGGTTCCTGCCTGCAGCCTCCTGCCTGGGGAGCGCCTTGTGCCTTCACACAAAGGAGAGCTGGTGTTTCTGGTGGGGGAATGGGGAGGGGGCCTGGAGGGCACGGGGAGGGAAACGTGCCTGGGAGCAGCTCCACAAGCTCCAAAATCCTACGTGCGGGAAACAATTGGTTGAACAGTGGCCACCCCTTGCAAATGCCCCAGCTCTTTCTCTATCTCCCGCTACCAGGCAGCATTGCAGATTTCCCGACCTCAGGAAATCTCGCACCTAGATGAGAAAACACTGGAAAAAGTGGGGAGAAAGCCAACAATGAAGATACAATACTTCAAGTTTAAGGCAAGAAAATAACTAGCCTTATGTGCTGTGTCATCCTGCTTCTTAAGTGATAAATAAAGGATGAAAGGGAAAAGAAAAGGCCACATTTAGTCTGAACAATTCCATGAAGTAATGGCACTGAGATGATGTGAATTATCCACAGGATGAATTTAGCCTGACGTGTAAAATCTATTTCTGTCATTATCACTGCTAACCTAAGCCTATTCACATATAATTACAGCCAAGAGCTTACCCTGCTCTTGCTCATCTGTTTTTCCCTCCTGCCCATTTAGTAAATGCATGAGTTATGTATTAACACTGGTATGCTGTGTCAAAGCAGCAAGAGCTTTGAAATTAGGCAGCAGGAATGGAATATAATACGACAGCAAAGAACCAGTGAAATCTGTATACAAAGGGTTGTAAAAATGGTAATTGGAAGTCAGTTACATTCTAGCAAGTGAAGATCTTAGAGTGAAATAATTTGAATTTACAACAATGTCAATGCAAATGGAAGTCAAATGTAGTAACTTTGGCTAAAGCATGTTTCTAATTTTTGCATTGCTTGGGGCAAAACAGTTCCAAACATGAAGAAAAGGCATTGCCTGTACCTGACTTTAAGAGCTGTTCAAATTCACAATAAATTATCTTCTGCTGTACTGTGTGCATCTCCTGCACAGATAAATTCCATAAACATTCTTCTTCTCTCCAGCATGTTTTGGATAAAATTGCTAGGGTGTGTAGGTACCATCTACTTCCTTCCTCATCACATTACCCAGGCACTGAGCAAGGGGTTCGGGTGAATTCCCAGCTCCCGTGCAAAGCCAAGAGAGATCGCTGGGAAGAGTGCTATGATATCTTCTCATACAGGAGGTGACATTAGGAACGGTACCTGAAATATGGGGTTTATTCCACCCAGAGACCATGTTTTGAAGTAAATGAATAAAAGAGGCAACTAGGCTTCTCCTTATTACTGGCAAATGCTTTCTGAGATGCTGGGTAGGTGTCCTGGGCTGGAGTTAGGCTTTGCTCTCCCCACTGAAAATGGGGGTCAGGGCTAAAGGTGCTCCACAAGCTCCGCACAGCCCCCCTCTTACTGACAGGTAGGGCTCTGCCCCTGCCCATCACGAGTAGCTCTGCACTGGTCAGAGCTATTTGTGGTTTTGCCTTGGCTCTGGAGGGGATGGTGGGTCTTTTAGTGCCCAAACAAAACAATCTACTCAGAATTAAGTGTTGCAACCTGTCATTCTCCAGGAAGAAAAAATGTCTTGTTCCTGAAAAAAAAATCAAAGCTGATTTGAAAGCTTGTATCAAGAAATATAATCACATTTCACCAAACTACAATAGTTCTAGAGGCTGTCTGGAGGTGTTAAAATGTCTGCTGTAACTCTCCTTGTTAAAGTATTTCTGAATTGAAAGCTATTTCATCACATTATAAACGTTTTATCAAGTTATAAAAAAACCCGAAGTACCTTATAAGTATAAAAAGTCTTGAGCACTGAAAACCCCTTGTAAATAAAGAATGTGGCTGTGAAATACAATCCTTAGTAGGATTGGTTCCTGTCCTTTGGAAAGGACATTACTTCAAGACAGGCAAAGGCAAAGTAAAAGCTGCAGATGAAGGGTGGGAAGTGGAGAAAAGCCTAAAGTAATAAAAAATGTACACACAGGGGTTACTAATCTGCAATGACTGCAAGCATGTCTCACTGCCTTCAGTTCTGAATAAATCATGCTATCTATACAAAGGTTATCTCGTTTTGTCATCATACATCAGGTAAAGATGAGAAACACAAGTCAGCTTGTTCGCCTAAAGTTGCTTCCAAAATGTATTTAAAAACTTTAAAAGGTAAGAAGTGCTCTCTAATTCTTTGTATATAGCAATTATGTCTCATAAAAACTGTTTCTACTATTGCTTATTTTTAATCTTCTAGTTCAAAGTTGAGGGTTGAATTTTGGTTGGGTTTTTTTTTCTGCAGGGAGATGTCCACAACCTCTTGGAAATGATTCCATGAAGACCTGAGTCCTGCTATTTAAAAATAGCTGGTTCTATTCCTTCCATTAAAATGACAGAGGAAATACTCGTCTTATAGCAGTTAAAGCAATTTTTAATTATCCCCTGCCATCTCCAGCGCCAAAGCTGAGCTCTAGCAGAGGCAAGCTCTGCTAGCATGGAAGAGAGTTCCTTGATGGGGGGGTTGTCTCATTCTCAGGGGATGGAGTGGGCTTTGGACAATGGCCCAGATATCGCGCTTGGTCAGGTGGATACGAGCAAGTAAAGCTGCTGGAAGAGGTCGTTTCAGCAAAGGATGTTCAATGCGGCATCTTGGGCTGCATCTCTTCTTTTTCAGGCCACTGAGAAGTATGGTACATAGCACATGATAGTGGCCACTCCATGTTTTCTTCAAGTTGTTTGGCTTGCTTTTAGATGACAAATACTTTTTTCCAGTTTTTGTATGGAGTTATAAGAAATGTAGAAATAGGTATTAATTTCCAATTACCATGCATATGCCAGTTGTGTGCATCTGTGCTCATTAGGTTTTTGATTTACTGTATTATGACTCTACAGGGGTCAAAATGAGTAGGGTAAGTACTTTTAAGTAAATCGAGGTACCTTTGTTACCCCCTCAATCATATGTCAGGTGTAGAAAGCCAGTTCAGAGTCCCTGCACTAACAGCTATAAAGTACTTTCAGATACCTACAGCATTTTTGCTATCTGGCTAGTTAGCTTTTCCCGCTGAAGTTCACCTCTTTGAAACAGAAAATAGTATTTCTAAAATAGGTCATCACCTAATTTTATTTCATGCATAAATACCTATGTGCATGCATCCAAGTGTGTCCTACATCTCCAAGGAGGAGGGGAGCATTACTGACATCGATGTACTGGGGATGCCCATGGTGAAGGTTGCTCTTCTGTGTTGCCCACACATGACCTGAAAGCAGGGATGTCATGACCTGCCGAGGAGGCAAACCGATACCATGGCTCACTGCTGACCGTCTCACTGCTCTGGGGTCTAAGCATTGCTCCTGGGTGGCAAGGGGGCAAATTCCTGCTATCTATGTTTAAGACACCTAATTTATGGTATGGCTTCATGTTACAGATAAGCTGGTCCAGCCAAAAGGAATGTTATGCTCCTCTTCCTCTCTCTGCCGTATGCTTCTGCTGCTTCTCTGGCAGGGACAATGACAGGGAGAAGAGGGAGAAAAGGAAGGAAAGGGAAAAAAATACCCTCATGGGTTGAGATAAAGACAGTTTAGTAGAACAATTATGGAAAAGGAAAATAATAACAATAACAACAACAACAACAATAATAATGATAAGGTAAAAGAATATACAAGACATAAGTCACTCTCACTGCCGGGTGAATTGATTGCCCAGCCCAACCTTAGCAGTGATTGTGGATTCCTGCCCCCCAGCCAGCCCTCATTTATGTACCGAGCATGAGGTCTATAGTATGGAATATTCCATTGGCCATTCCCTTGTTCTATCTGTGCTCCTTCTGAGTTCTATGGGAAGCTAAAAAAAGACCTTGACTAGTATAAACATCACTTAGCAAAAACTAAAGCAATATGCATTATTGACATTCCTTTCATACCAAATCTGAAAACACAGCAACCACTAGAGAGGAAATTAACTGTCTCAGCTGAAACCAGGACAGAGCTGTAGGTAGCGCTCACAGATGATTGCAAGGACTAAGGTTAGAAATCTCACTGTTGAGCCTCAATACATTGATTTACAGAAATTGCCCTGCATGGGGCACAAGTCCTCATGAGGACAGGTAGATCCCCTACTGAAATTGTCAGTACCTGGTTGTTGATGTTAGTTTACCAAAGGTAAATAATGCACCGTCACTGTAGGCGCTCAAGCAAAGTGCAACTTCTTCTTTGTTGGGACATAAGCTAAATGGCATCATCCATCCTGTGTTGACCTACCCTTAGTCTTACATGAGGATAAACTGATGAATGAAGCCAAATACGATGAGATAGTGAACAAAAAACAATGTCAGGATTTATTTGCGTTTAGTCAGTAGCCCAGGAATGAGAGCTGTGGTGGTTGCGGTGATGAGCCGGAGGAATGCTGCTGGTATTGAGAGCTCTTTGCTGTGTCACACATTCCTGTATTTTGCAGTCACATTAGGATCTGAAGGATTTAGCCTCAGGAAAGCTCAGAGTTTATTTCAGGTGGGTAAACTCTGTTTTCTGGTCTTTTGGTCAGTGGTGGGAAACATTCATAGCAATTGAAGAAAAGATCAACGGGCTAGATAAGAATTTGTTATCTTCCAGATGGCAGGTTATGAAAGCAGCGAAGAGGGCTGCGTCTGTCAGGTGTAGGCTAGGAATGGCAAAGAAATTTAACTCCGTTCCAAAAATGTTAACCATATTGTTCACGCTCAGCAGTAAGGGGGCCTGTGGCTGCTGTGAGATTAACCTTGTGACCCCGACAAGAGTTTAGACCAGCCTGTCAAAAGCATTATGCTTGAAGGCAGTAATTGTTCTTTATTAGAGGAACAGTTACTTTCCTGGTTTCTGCTGCCCACCTATGGACTGCATTTTGGCTGCAGCACCACCTTTAGGAAATGGTGTGTAGTTTAATCATTAACGGCAGCGGATTCCTAAAGGCTGTGCACAGCCTCTTCAGGGGGGTTTCATTCACCCTTAAAAAGTAGCCTGATGTAAAAATGTACTTAACTGGTATAACAGTGATTTTCCATAGCCCTGTTGTAGGGATGGGAGTAGTCTGTAGATTATTTCAGAGAACATAAATATTTTTATTAAAGGAATTTGGGAAAGTTTGAGCTTTTATTTTCAAGCAGACTTAAAAGCTAAGTTTTCAGAACGACTGTGCTTCTATTTATGGCCAGCAATTTCGGATTGGGCTGTTGATCCACCCTGTGAAAGACTGTGGTCTGAAGAGTTGCAGCACTGGAATCGTTGCAGCCTCGGTGGTCCAGAGAAGTGCTATCAGGGGGCAGTAACCGTTCACACAGCTGTAAAACGTGAGCGAGCTTTTGGGCCCAGAAGCTCTTTAATAGGTTTGCAAAGAGTCATCAGCTGCTCCTGAGTGCTCGGCTTACACAGCTCCCTGGAGCTGCTCTGCCAAGTCTCCCAACAAAAGTTGCAATTGTCATCGCTTCCCAGAGTTGTTCGGTTTTCACATTCTCTGTTGACAAGTTCTCTGTAAGATAAAGTGTGAAGCGATTTAGTATCTCATTCAGTAGGCTGATTCACTACAGTATCACTCTGTAGTGGTTCAAATACGCTCCCATGACCCTATCACAGCATGTATTTGTAATATTTATGCACTGAGCACTTGTGAACAAGAAAACAACTAATGTAGGCAATAGGATATATGCATTGTGGTCATAAAAAACCAGTAACAAAGTAGATGATAAGCATTTTTTTAAAGAAGAAACACTCCTTTAATAATATTATTTCATATGGAAACCTCCACAGAAACCTTGTAGCCACAGCAGACTGCTTACGCAGATTCTTGCAAATATCTGGATCGCTATTGCCTCCACTTGTCTAACTTTTAGTCTTTCTGTCCCCACATGCTGTGTGGATGCTGGTAGTGACACTTGGGAACACCGTGTTCGAAGACACCTCATGCTTCCTTTTTTTTTTTTTGTAATGTAAAGGAGAAAGACAACAGATGTTGTTTCTACTTCTTGGGAGCACTGTGGCTGTTCATACTAGTAAAGCAGTCTGGAAATACAAACTCCTACTGTTGCTGACTACTTGTGCCCTAGGAGAAGCTAAGCCAGTGGTATTCCTCCAAGTTCCCCTTTCCCAGTTTCCGTGATGGCCACTTTGAGGTGCTTGATTTATCCCTGTGTTTATATTGATGAGGATGCTGTCACCTGCTTTTTGCAATCAATGGATGCTCCCAGCGGGATCATAATAGGGCACGTTGAGCTGCAATCTCCCTTGGGACTGGCAAGTATCTCTCGCCTAGCCTTTCAGGACAAAAAGCTGCAGCAAAGCCATTCATCCCAGGGCACAGGCATTACACCACAGGGGGAGGTGCGGAGTTTTTAATGCATGAAGTCACTGCCATTCACAGTGGACTAATGAAAACACTGTCTTTAGCTATGTTTAAAATCCCTTGGATGCCTGTGTGTGTGCGTGCGCACTGAGGGACAGATGAATGATACTGTGAGGTCTTTGATACCTTTTTCAATGAGGCTAATTGTCTCTGCATAATTTTTGGACAAGGCCGCAATAATGATGTTTGGTTGCTGTGGGGGATTAGCATGTTTAGCAATAGGAAAAGGAGAAAAAGGGAGAGATGGCATCCAGTACCTAGGTGATGGGCCTGGCTCGGTGACATGCATCTGAATGAGACATGCCTATTTAACCCTAGAATCATTTTTCTAGCTAATCATGGAATGTGCATGACATTTGTTATTACTGACATTATAATGCATCCATTCACTCTACTAGGACTGCTAAGCTGTTCCCACTGAAAGTAATGGGAGCTTTGTATAACCTGAAGGGAAGCAGGATTGGGTCTCACCACAGCAGGTCAGGAAGTTTCTCTACTTAGCTTTTTTTTTAGGCAGCTGGATAACTGAAGCAGAAGCTCTCCAGCTGCAGTTTTGGTAGGGGCACATGGGCAGACTTAAGGTTATATGCTTTATATTAATCTCTATTTCGGCATTATAAGGTTGTTTTAAGACTATCTTTGAATTTCTTGGCTTTCAAGCATGTATTTGTTGTTTTATTTCATTTTGCTTTGTCTTTATTATGGAGAACACTGTAATTCAGTTTTCATTCCCATCAGAAGGTGATCATGAAATCACCGTCCTGCATGGCAGGTGAGGTAGAAGGCTGGGGGAAGAACGTTGGCCCTGGCCCTGCTGGAATCAAGAGGTGTTCTTCCATCTGCATCCATCGGCTTCGTGTCCCGGTTTTGTCACCGACAGTGATGTATGTTCAGATGATGTATTCCCTACTGAAGGGGGTGGAAGNTTTTGCGTACTGATTTTGCGCCTGGTAAAACATCATTGCTGCACATGACTTGCCTGCCTCCCAAAAGGAAACGTCTGAGATCATTTCACAAGGACCCAATGCCGAAAGATGGGAAGAACCATGCCCCAAACCGTTAGACACTTAACTCACCAATGCCAATATGCATCTTCCAGCACCCTATGTACTGCCTACGTGTATCTCTGGAAAACTAGGCCATGTCTGTATTAAAGCACTCTGCAGTCTGCAAAAAGGCATGAAACTGGGATGCCTTTGATGCCCAGGCAGGTGTTTTCTCAGTCCTAGTTGGAGTTACATATTGGTTTACTGTTGTACAACCAAAGTGCACTGCAAAGATTGTTTTGAACACTGCATTTTCCACTTGCCTTTTTTTTCAGTATCCTTTGAAATACACCCCCCAATTTATTGTTGAGAACAGAAACTAGACTCATAGAACAGGCACATTTCCGTAGTTTCCCAATCAATCTAGTGTGTGAGTGGTCCTATGCTGAGATTTTCATTTAACTCAAGGTGTCGTTAAGGAATTGATTAGTCCCCAGAATTCCCTGATGTGTTCTATTTCTGCACTTTATGTAACCGAATATAGACAGCCATGTAATAAATGGATTTTAAATGTAACAATAACGTTGCTCTTTCTTTTTGAAGCTGGTGGCAAACCTCCAATTCCCCTCTCAGTATTCATTACCTGTAGAACCCAGCAAAGCTTCAGGGACAAGAATAATGTATTTTTAATATTTACACAGCGTTCAGTCTACATCAAGTCATGGCTCCCTAGAGCCTAAGCCTCTAATCGATATGAAGCCATATCTCTTGACAATACAGTGCTGTAGAATTACTTGAATTATTGAAGATGGTGGGTAAGAATTCAACTGTGTCCATATCCAGGATATGGGTCTGAGAGGACAGTTTTTACCGTGTGGCACTCTCTTCAGTCCCGTGCTAAACCATCAAGAAGAAAAATATTCTGAAAAAAGCCTCCTGACTGTATTCCTGAGGTCCAGGTGGGGACGTGTCCTGGTTTGAGCAACACAGGACTAATTTTTCTTCTAGTGCCTGGGAAAACTGCTCTTTTAGAAGACTCTAGTGTCTGAATTTGTGAAAATATTTACTTTCTAGCCAGCCAGGTGTGTGGTTTTCAAGCTCTTGCTGTTTTCCACATAGCCAAGTGCAGGGATGAGGAAAGGTGAAACCTGGGCACTTGACCCAAGCTGGCCAACAGGATTATTTCATACCAAGAATGTCACATTCAACATAAATTAGAAAGTTTGCTGAGAATTTTCTTTCTTTCATGATGGCTGCCATCCTGAGAACTTCTTACCCCAGTGCTGGACCCCTGAGCCCTTCCCTTCCTCCCGAAGCTGCAGAGCTCGCAGTTTCCCACATTCGCTGTGCACTGCTGGGAGTGCACAGCTTCCTCCTGGTAGAATGGGCTGAGTATAATCCTGTATATTTTATATTGGTATCAGGATCAATATTGGTTCTTTAGAGTCGTTAATGCTAATTATCTAGTCTTATTCTATTAAACCTGTTTATATTTCAGTGCTTGGGTTTCCTCGTTTTTTCCCCGAGGTGGGGAGAGGGTTATTGGGTGACAGAAAAATGGTCTAAATGACAATAAATAGTGGGTTCTTCAAACCGTAAGAAGACGCGTGGGTGAGAGAGTTAGGCTGAGACACTGATAGCCAGGCTTCTCCCCGGGCTGTGGCCACGGTACTCATGACGGCAGGGTGGGAGAGCAGGTGAAATCCGGCAGGGAGGGCGAGGGTCCGAGGGAGGCAGCCTCGGTGGGAGTCAGGCAGCCCGCCCTTTGAAGTCAGGGAAGAGTTTCCAAGTGCCATTTGTGCCCCGGGCTTAGTTTGCATACACAGCATTACATCACCCAACAAAGCAGCCTTCAGCCCCAGCCCGCACAATGGCGGGGGCTGGCTGCGCTCAATGGGGGGCTAACAGTTGCCCTGGGAACGCCGCATTCCAGCATCAGCTGCTAATGTGCAGAGCATGCTGCTGGGGGCTGGCCCGAGCGGAGCATGGGAACATTCTTGCATACTTTATGAGACAGAAACAAACCGACTTTCAACAGAACAACAGCCAGGCGTAATCCTTCCCCCTTGTCCCCCCCTCAGCCCCTCGCCCCACTGCCTTTGCCCACCCCTCTGAAACCAAAACGCTCTGGACCTTTGTGTGAGGGCTGGGAGGTTCGTACTCCAGGGTATTTTGCCAATAAAATGAACCAAAGTTGTGTTCTGATCCAAGAATGAATTTTCCATGTCTCGGGACATGAATGGCCTCAGTGTTGCATGTCTTAAGTGTAATTTCATACAATCTTTTAGTCTGGTGCATCTTGGCCGAGCCCTCCCATGGAAGGTTAACACCTGGCGTAAGTGGAGCACCGGCTGACCTAACATCGTGAAACAACTGTCTGTCTTTCTCAAGCCTTCTTTCTCTCTTTTTCTGCCCTGGCAACTTACTGCTCAGGATAATAGCACCACCACATTACTCTGTTGCCCCAGAGCCCCTATTCACACTGAAGCAGCCCACTTATTTACCATACATGAGTAGTTCTGGATACCACCAGAAGTCTTTTGTGGGAAAAAAGTGGCACCAAGGAAGGCAAAATGGCACCGAGGACTGCAGGGTTTAGTGAGTGCATCAGTGTGTGTGTGCGTGGGGTTCTCATCTCCCCCCTCTTATGGACAGAGCTGGCTCCAGCACGGCAAAACTCGTTCATCTTTGATTAAGAAGAGGCTAAACAGTAACTTGGTCAAGTAAGTAATTCAAGGTACTGCCTCCAAGTCTCTGTAGCACATTGATGTAGCAGAAAGGTCAGTGATGTGGAGATCCTGTTGGTGAGATACATGAGCGAGTCCAGTTCTAGTACTGTTCATGGTCCTCTAATCGCACAAAATGTCCACATGCAGCAGAGTTCCTGTGCAACCTGCTCTAGGTGGCCCTGCTCTGGCAGGGGGGTGGACTAGATGACCTCCAGAGGTCCCTTCCAACCCCTACCATTCTGTGATTCTGTGAGTTACTTGCGTTTCTTCTACACACAGAAAAACATGCAGCATCACCTGTGTAAGGCAAGCTGCAGTTGCACAAGGCAGCGCTCATCCTTTCGCAGGTGCTTTAGGTGAGGAGTAGAGCACTGAAGTACTCCAGACCCCCACAGTGTTTACTTCATAAAGCATCTTTTGGAGAAATTGTTGGGCCGTGTTTGTGTAGCTGCTTTGCAGTTGTTGACCACTGGGACTGCAGGTCCTGCCTGCCAGTGACAGTGGTTCTCAGATGCTGTAACTCAATGCCCCTTGATGCGACTACTGGAAATGAATTTCCTGATAGGCCTTTTCCTGCTGGTAATCTCGTAAACAGTGTTTGTTCCTAAATCAGGACTTTGAGAGATAGCTACTGCTGCAGCAGCACATGGCAAACTCTTTAAAGGAGCATCACTTTCAAATCTCTCTGACTCATCTGTGCTGTGCTAGTACTAATAGCTGCATGCTGTACACGAGGCTCTTTTAACTAAAGATTTGAGAGAAGGTTTGCTTTTGTCTCCCCAGTTTGTTTACTTTGTAAACATGATGTTATGCATTGTCAGTTCAGCTATTTCCCCCCCTGCAGTCTTGTTCTGGAGATTCTTTATATCTTGCTTTCACACAGCATCTCAGAAGAGATGCTGTGCCATATGCCTGTGAAACTGTGATAGTTAATAAGCGGTCTGGATAGTAGATACAGCACTATCTGGTATTTTAAACTTTTTTTTTTTTTTAAACTCCTGCAGCATTTTTGATCTACTGAGAACTTTAGAGGTGGATTTACAATGTCATCAAACTGTGGCATGGATTCTTCTTGGGCCCCTGAATAACCTGGGACACATCTGTCGTAAGTCCCTTTCATCTCTAGTTCAGTGCTTTCAAACCATATTGGTCATGACTGAATACTGCTATTGCTCCTCGCCTTCTGGCACGTCTCGTCATCCAGTTGCCCCTCAAGTTGAGTGGTTGCACATGTCTTTGCAGGCTGCCTTCCCCACGAAGGAAGGATTCCTGAGCTGTGAGAGATCAAGCTTGGCCATTTGCAGCAGTACGCAGATGTCCTACAAGAAGTCTGGAAGCAGTCCAGCAATGTTTCCACTGTACTGAGCTTGAGTTAACAGTTTCAGATGTCTCTGCATCGTGTTCCCTGCCATGTCTGATTCTGTTCCCACGAGTGAAAACAGACCCAAACTCTGTCTTACGGTGTTCACAGCACTCCCTAAGGGAATAGGCCAAGCAGAGTGCAAGGTGAGCCTGTCCTCCAGGACCCTCTGCCCCCAAGCACCTGCAGTCTCAGGGATTTATCCTGGTCAAAGTGCAGGCAGAGAGCAAAGCCTCCAGCTGCCATCCCCGCTCTCTGCCTCCTTAAGATGTCTCCACACCACCACCTAAGCCACAATCAAGAAAAACACGATGTCTTTCAAAGGATCAGCATACGTTTGCATTAAGCAAAAAGAATGCTTGGAGACATCTGGCTGAGTATTACCATCAGGCAAAATCTGTTCCTAAGGCAAACAAGAGGGAAACATACCGAAGAACACATTTTCTTCCCAAAATGCTCTCTGGTGAGCACCCTTGAAAGCACGCTGGGATTTTCAGCTGGAGGTCCTTCTGTTCACCGTGGGCTTTTTGACTGTCCATTGCTGCAAGGAACAGCTACTACTATTCAGAGCTGACAGAAGTCTGCAGCCCACCCCAGGGCTGGAGCTGATGGCTGCGGCAGCTGTTGTGCGTGTGAGGTCCAGCTCTGGCTGCAGTGCTGCAGGGAGCAGTGACAGACAGCTCAGAGAAGGCACACCAAAATTTAGAACCAACATTTAGAAGTTGCTTTGCTTAGCCCTGTAAATGCACTGCTCCATTTCCAGCATTTCTCTGCGTGGAGGGAATGGGCTGGGCCATCACTGAGCTGCTTGCTTTATGGGAAAGTTATTACTAAGGGACTCCGCGGCGGGCTGAAGGGCTTAGTAAAGGAGGCAATCCCACCAGTTCTGGGAGAAATACCACTCCATCACTAAGGGTAAATGCACCATTGCTATGAATGTTGCACAAGCACATCCTCTCTTGCCAAATGAAAGTCCATCTTTATCACGCTCTCTGGAATTTTGTAGTATTTAAATCTCCAGTTCATGTAGCAGGGTCTCTGATATTCCTGCGCTGCTGACTAAAGTAAATCCAAACCAGCTTTTGTTTGGCTTTCCCATGCCTCAGTAGTCCCCGAAAGGTGTTTTTATTATTTTAAGTATTAGGCATGTGCATGGGAAAGAATTTTGTTAGTTCAGCTCGACCACTCCCTAGGAGTTTTCTTGGCTCTCTCAGCATCTCCTTACCCTCAGGCTGCTCATATCTTTCAGCAGATCTCACTACTGGACTCAGCAGCTCTCCTCTTCTTTCCCTGCCTCTCCATGTGGATCCCAGCAGGGCTGGGCACCCACCATGTGAATTTTTTTCCCCTGGTTTATGAATACTGGATGATAGATGAGCCATAATGCAAGGGGCAGGCAGATGAATTCGAATGGGAAATAAAGAGCGTGTCTGAACCTTCAAGCACATTGAGGTTAAAGCTATCAAATATGTTTGAAGCAGAAGGGACGAAATGTTGTTTAGTAGTTTCTTAAGCTCTGCAAGAGTCTAATCTACTGAAATTGCTTGTGAATAATGCAGGAAGAGATGCCGTAGGCAAACAGAATATTGCAAACCAGTTCATAGAATCATAGAATTGTCAGGGTTGGAAGGGACCTTAAAGATCACCATGTTCCAACCCCCTGCCATGGGCAGGGACACCTCCTACCAGACCAGGCTGCTCAGAGCCCCATCCAGCCTGGCCTTCGACACTTCCAGGGGTGGGGCTTCCACTACCTCTCTGGGCAACCTGATCCAGAGTCTCACCACCCTCATGGAGAAGAACTTCTTCTTAATGTCCATTCTGAAATGACCCATCTCTAGCTTTAATCCATTCCCCGAAGTCCTACCGTTACCCAACACCCTAAAAAGTCCCTCACCAGCTTTCTTGTAGGCCCCCTTAAGATAGTGGTGGGCCACAATAAGGTCTCCTTGGAGCCTTCTTTTCTCCAGACTGAACAACCCCAACTGTCTCAGTCTGTCCTCATAGGAGAGGTGCTCCAGCCCTCTGATCATCCTCGTGGCCTTTCTCTGGACACGTTCTACCACATCCATATCTTTCTTGTAGTAGGGGCTCCAGAACCGGACGCAGTACTCCAGGTGGGGTCTCGCGAGAGCAGAGTAGAAGGAGAGGAATCACCTCCTTCGACCTGCTGGCCACGCTTCTCTTGATGCAGCCGAGGGTACGGTTGGCTTTCTGGGCTGCAAGTGCACACTGATGGCTCGTGTTGAGCCTCTCAGCCACCAGCACTCCCAAGTCTTTTTCTTCAGGACTGCTCTCAAGCCAGTCACTGCCCAGCCTGTATCGGTGCTTGGGATTGCCCCGACCCAGACAGAGGACCTTGTACTTGGTCTTGTAGCACTTCATGAGGTTGGTATGGGCCCATGTCTCCAGCCTGTCAAGGTCCCTCTGAATGGCATCCTTTCCCTCCAGTGTGTCAGCTGCCACACACAGCTTGGTGTCGTCAGCAAACTTGCTGAGGGTGCACTCTCTGCCACTGTCCATGTCGCTGACGAAGATGTTAAGCAAGACCGGTCCCAGTACTGATCCTTGAGGGACTGCACTTGTCACTGGCCTCCACTTGGACATGGACCCATTGACAGCCAGTCTTTGGGTGTGGCTGTCAAGCCAGCTCTTTATCCACTGATTTGTCCATCCATCAAACCTGTATTTTATCAGCTTAGAGACCAGTATGTCGTGTGGGACAGTGTCAAAGGCTTTGCTCAGGTCCAGGTAAATGATGTCAGTTGCTCTCCCCTTGCCTATTGATGTTGTGACCTTCTCATAGAAGACCACCAGTTTTGTGAGGCACGATTTGCCCTTGGTGAAGCCATATTGATTGTACCCAATCACCTCTTCCTCATTCTTCTGCCTCAGCAGTGCCTCCAGGAGGATCTGCTCCATAATTTTACCAGGCACGGAGGTGAGACTGACTGTCTTATAGTTTCCTGGTTCATCCTTCTTTCCCTTTTTGAAAATGAGGATTATGTTTCCCCTTTTCCAATCAGTGAGGACTTCACCAGACTGCCATGACTTTTGGAATATAATAGAGAGAGGTTTAGCAGCCTCATCTGCCAGTTCCCTCAGTACCCGTGGCTGTATCCCATCGGGTCCCATGGACTTGTACACTTTCAGGTTCATCAGATGGTCACGAACTTGATCTTCACTTACAATGGGCAGTTCTTTCCAATCCCTTACATTATCTTTTGTGACTCCGTGAGTGCATCTGGAGCCCTTGCCAGTGAAGACCAAGGAAAAGAAGTTGAGAACCTCGGCCTTCTCCATATCGCTTGTCACCAGTTCTTCTGTTTACCTTCCTGAGGGGGCCCACACCTTTTCTAGTCTTCTTCTTACCATTAATATACCTATAGAAACTTTTGCTGTTTCCCTTGATCTCCCTGGCTAGATTTAACTGTAACTGAGCTTTAGCTTTTCTAACTAGGTCTCTTGCCCCTCAGACAGCTTCCTTATATGCCCCCCATTCTATCTGTCCTTTCTCCCAACTCCTTGTAAAGATTCTTCTTGTGTGACAATGTGTCCAGGAACTCCTTGTTCATCCAGGCAGGCCTCCTAGCATTCTTTCTTGCCTTCATCTTTGTCAGTATACATTGCTCCTGGACACAGAGAAGGTGATCCTTGGATACTGACCAGCTGTCCTGGGCCCCCTTCCCTCTAGGGCTTTGTCCCACGGCACTTTGGCCAGCAGATTCCTGAAGAGATCACATTCCTTCCTATTCGTATTACTTGAATGATACGCCTCAGTTCAGCAGAAAGCATCATGCTGAGATTTCTCCAGGGCTCCATTAGCTTGTCAGTCACCAAAGAGGAAGCCACAAGCTGCCCTCAGTCATGCTGTTCTTTGTCGGAGCTGGCCCGGTTCAACATGGGCACAAAGATCAGGCAACCCTCTTTTGTTGAGCATGTCCAGGTGCTCTTTGCTCACCAGGCTCCTGCTGTGACTTTGTCTTTTGTTATCTGGAACCTAGGCTCTCACAAGGCTGAGCTGATCAGGTCAGGCAAAACAAAGAATAAACATGGTTGAAGTGATGAAATGCAAGAAAGGGTAGAAAAGCTGGTGGGTCTGTTGAAACTCTGGTCCTCTGGTATCACCAGGGCAGCGTCTGCAAGGTTGTTTGCAAAAGGTGAAAAGGGGCAAAGAAAGAAAATGCCAAGTGATATGGTGTTACTGGCAAAACCATCTCAGCTTGGAGAATTTTTTCTTAATTTAGTTTATTGCCAATTAACACCAGCTTCTTATCACTGATTTGGATATTGAGGAAAAAACCCATGAACAACTAAACAAACACTTGGGTAATCAGCTTTCTTTACTTTTCTCCAGGCACAACTTCAGTTAAATACCTCCATCCTTCCTAGTCTCACCTCCCTATGTTTTTTCTGTGCGTTACACTGAGTAAGCCCAGAGGTCTGGGCCGTGTATGTAATGGTTTCGGTCTGCTGCTCTTCCATGGTTCTTACTGGGGTTCCTTTGGCCATCTGAGATTCTTTCTGGTTTTTCTCACTTCATGCTTCTTACTGGTTTACCTGATGGCCACAGTCCCTCGGGGTTCTCACTGCCCCAGCGTTGGTCAGTCATAGTTCCACAGGGATGTTCCTGCCCAGTGTGGGCATGGGCCACAGGGTGTCCTCTTTTGACATGGAGCTCCTCCTTCCAAGAGTGCATCTCCAGCTCCACATCTCCAGCTCCACATCTCCACAGCTGTCTTTGCCCCCATCTGTCTCCCTAAGAGTGTCCCCTGCGTGTCTTCTGCCTGCAATGACCGCTGGTCTTCCTGAAATTTGTCTGAGCCAGGGCGCTGTGGGATCCTCTGCCTGGTTGCAGCTCTGGTGCATGATGGTCACCCACCCTGGTTTCAAAGGTGGCTGGACACAGCTGTGGCTGGCACTTTGCAGCTCATGGCTTCTCTTCACACAAGTCCTCACCATAGCCCCCGCTGCTGAAACACATCCCTGCATGCCTCATGCGCGGGGAAACATATCTCAAGTGAGACTGAGAGATAAGGAAACTATTTTTTTTTCAGGGAGTGGACGGACAGTTGAAAATGGATGCAGCATGCAAGGAAGGCATGCAAGGAGTGAAGGTATAGCTGAAATTTATCTCTCCTTGTACAGATAAATCTTTACTCCTCCTTGTGTAATACAGGAATAGTCAGTGAAATGGAAAAGCAGCGCTTTGAAAAGGTGAACCCAAAACTCCTGTTGTAAAGTAAAAGGCTTATGTGGTATTAGGGAACAATAAAGAGCAAGAAGGAGATCTCTCCCTCCCAGTGATGGTCCATCTTCTCCTGCCAATTTTTATTTTCTGTGCATTTACTATGCTGATGTGAACACCAAGGATCTTGCTGCAAATGATCCTCATTCCATATTCCATTTATGTTTGCCTCCTGTAAAGGTTGAAAAGGCAAAGAGCACTTTGGCCCTGTTGCAGGAATCCCAGGCATCCCTGCCCTGGTCTTCACCTTCTTTTCTGGAGAGATCGCCAAGGGTGCTTATGGCCCTGAAGGGAAGGACAGGGAGGATCCATCACAGGCTTGACTGGACTTCTAGTCCCTCACCTGAGTGAACAGGCATGACCTGTCCTCATAGAAAATGTCCTACATGAATGGTAGAAGAGGCCAAGGTCCCCAGTGGAGTTGTAACATGCTGAGTTTGCTCAGGTATGACAAGGATCATTGTGAGAAGTTATAGACCAGCAATACCTCCTGTGGCTGAGAAGTAAATGAAGGGCCAAGGCACATGTGAGGAGCTACAAAAACAAACAAAAAAGCAAATTAAAATGCTTTGAGTTCTGTCACACAGAGAGAAACAGGACTGCAGGTGTGAAAAGGAGGAGAGGGAAGCATGAGTTTTACTGCTATGGCTGAAGCCTGATTTTACAGTGCAGAATTGCTCTCTAGGACTGCAGGACTTTAGGGAAAGTTGGCACTGGATCAGTACCCTCCTGGAGTGGGAACGTTTAGCCAGATTCCTCAAAATACCTCTAGAAAGCAGTTCTGCTCTTACACATCTTCATCCATGCATGAAAGGTCTCCGTAATCAAAGGCAGAGAACTGACAATGAAGTGGCTACAGCAACCTCAGCCAATATGGTACAGGGTTGTTGCAATAAGATTTCCAGTAATCTCTGCGTTGCTCTCACTAGTTCACCACTCCCATGTCAGCTTCAGATAAATAGTCCATGCCAGCCTAAAAGCCTTTCCTACACAAATGCTTTTCAATTTTTTTTTTTAATTAATAATGTAAGAAGTTGTCTATGTATGCCATAAAAATAATGGAATGGGAGAAAGATGTTGTTACCTAGGCTGTAAATCATCCTAGGGATCCTGATGTAATCACCTACCTCTCAGACTCCCCTTCCAGGGTTTGTGATATAATCAGAGGGCCTGGACTTGCTCAGTCCCTGCCTGGTACAACCTAGCTATGCCTGGTTGTGATTTGGTTGATACAACATCAGTCTGCCACACTGCAAAGCTGCAAACCATAGACCCAAGCTGTCATTGCATTCTGTAGTGGAAATAGAGAACACAAAGCCCCAGAGAGCCTGGCAGAGCCCTGGGATGGGCTTTCAATGAACTCTGCTCTCTGCAGACGCCTCCGATGCAAAGACCAGAAATGCCCAAGGAGGCTGGGAGCTTAGATTCAGATGGAAATTATATTGCAAGCTGAGCCTTTAGCAAATGTACCCATGAAAGCCAAGGATGCTCTTTCTTCATTCTTGGCTCAGGAAGGAGAGCATCAAACAAATTTATCTTTGTAACTTCTCTTTTTCTATACCTCATAGATTTAGTCTCTTCCTCTTTATAGGATTCTTCTCTGCTTCTTCCCTCAGGTAGTAAAATGTGTCATCAGGGATAAGATTTACCAAGCTTTTGCTCTTTAAATGTTAAGCACTTGGTCTGTGCTACTTTTCTGTCTTACTTCTTAATCAATGAAGACAAAAGCCTCCTCCAGAGGGCAACTGATCCGATGCCAAAGTAGATGTCTAACGTATGTGGGAAGAACTGTTCTTTTGAGATGCCTTTAACCCTATCACCATTGACTGTAGATGAAGCTTGGATAACTTGATTAACACCCACATTTTAGATGGCTAAGGAACTGTTGATGCCTGGAGAAAGGCAGACACTGCTTTTCATACTCTGAGGAAGCAACGAGGCAATCCATCAGCCTTTTTGTACATGCCACCTTCACGGGCTTTTGTGAAGGTGGAAGGAGAGTCCCAGCAGAGATGAAGGGCATTCCCGGAGCCTGGCCGGTACTGCAGGCAGAGCGGGCATCTTCAGGCCGAGTGGATGACTGGTCTCTTAAGAAACTAAAAGGGGTGGTACAACAGTACGGGTACCCCATCTCATGCCACACCAGAAGGCTGAACAAATGTGAAAAATTAGGTGCAAGATGGTGACATCCATCTTGCAGCTGGCCCTGCTCTACACACGGTTTGGCCAGGGACGCTGCTATTCTGTAGTCCATGAAGGAAATATGTGAAGGAAAAGATGTGTGGAGCAATTGTTACTGGCCTGACACTGAAGGGTGCTTAGGGATGCGGTAGCACTTTAAACCAAGTATTTCACCTTATATAAAGCACTTCTTTCATGCCTGTGCTTAGTATTTATCAAAAATTTGTCAGTTTATGAAGTTTAAAAAGCCAGTGTGACTCAGTCTTTTTTAAAAGATTTTTGACTAAAGTTTAGATTTTGCAGAAGTGGAGGAAAATATTTATTTTTATAGTCACAGATCCTAAAGACAGATAGGTGGTTTTTTCTTGCTGCTTCATTGTGATTCATGCTTTATCAGTGGAACTGAAGAGAGTCACAACTATTCCTGGCTGTGCTGGAGAGAATATGTGTTGCGCAAAGCCCAGAGTGTGATCTGGATATTATTTATATATTCACATACTTAAGTAGAGCTGTAGGTAAGCTCTAATGAATTAAAAAAATACCTGTGGTTTGACCACTGGGAACACAGTGAATGCCCATACACAACACTCCCCTCCCTACCCCTCTTTGCATTCAATGTACAAGTCAACCTCTGCTTGCCTCACACCAAGAGATAAATATTAAGCTACAGATCCTGTTTAATGGAGGAGTTTCAAGGCTTTCTATTCCCCTGTATTTTGTTTGTTCTTCAAAGCCTAAGATGAAAGCCTCCAGCAGAAGTTGCCTGCTGTGCTTGGCCTTGGTACCTGTTTGGTGAGATCAGGGCTACGTGCGGTCGGGAGCAGAGCTGTTGGCACTGACATCCCGCCCCCTGCAGAAAATATCTGTATCCCAAGCGAACCCAGTGCGAGAGCCTTTGGCATGGCTGTGGGATGACCCCTGGGTGAAATCCTGCCTCGCTCAGCCTGTGGGAAAATCTCACTGATAGCAGCGGGGCCAGAAGGAGCCCGGTGAAGCCCAGTGAAGACTCGAGGGGGACACAGCTGTTCTTGCAAATTAAAGATGCCCAGAGCCGTCTTCTTGACAGAGCTGGAGCTGCCTGGCAGGGCCTGGAGGCACCCAAGCTGCTCGTCTCCTTGCATCCAGAACAGGGTGCTCTCAGAAGCTGGGCTGGAAGGGTGAAAAAAGGCCCCGGCCGGGCTCCGCCAAGGGCTCACCTTGCAGGCAGCCGCGGGGTGAGCTGAGCTGCAGCGCCCGGCCCTGCACTGGCGTTAGCGCAGCCTGACTGAACAGATGAGTTTTTAAAGTACTAAAAAAAAACCCCATGTAATATAAACACCCCAGCTACTTTCAGATTTTCCTTGGAGGTGATCCAATGGTAGACTGGATGGGTAATTTAGGATACTGAAGCTTTGGTTGCCTTTGCCTGGAATTGGGCTCCTTTGTTACCTGTGATGCTTCAAAACAGCCTTCACAGCCCGGTGAAGCACACCACTTTGGAGGCTCTGAGTATTTAAATGGTAAATCCTTGGCGCCTCACTGGCTTTATGTATTTGTTAAAATGACGCTTCTTTGGACGGGGGTTATCTGAGCTGCTTGTCGTCTGGGAGGTGTGAAAGCCTGTCACTCCTGTTATTCACATTGTGATAGTTTTTCAGATACCAGGCAGTATAAAAATAATGAGGCTGGAGTCAGAACAGTTTCTGAGCAAGTTAGTTCCAGGGCTGGTGCACAACATGCTGTGAATCCAGTTCTGGGACGGTGTAGATGCTCAGTCAGGAGCAGGAGGAGGATAAGAGTGGAGTCTGAATGTGCTAGTCACCAAATGGGGTGTCACACTTGGCTTTGAGCTTTAACTGCGCTGTTATATCTGGAGATGGGGATGGGCTGAGGGGAGCTGGAGACTAGCCCTTCTGCGGCATCCCTAGGCCAGGGGCTGATGGCCCGGGGGGGCTGACATGGGGTCCTGGGCCATGGGCAGGGTGAGGGGAGCCCTGGGGAAGCTGAAATGAGGTCTGACTGGGACAGGCAGAGCTGGCAGTGCCGCAGCTCTGCATCCCTGAAACCAGCACCCCATCAGTCCTTCTTGCCAGCGATGGTGAAGGTAACACTGAAAAGCCACTGCAACGACCACTGCAGGTGCTGCAGGTTACACCTTACAGCAGCCCCTCCTCATACACACTTCCCCCACCTGAGTAGGCTGTACGGGGGTCTCTGCCCAACTATAAATTCTGTCCTTGGTTACACACAGCCTCTTCCCAGGTGCAGCTGCAGGACCATAACTGATATAAAAGTAACTTTAAAATATTGTATTTGAAGATGTTAGGAAAGTCACGGAATTTAGAAGCCAGAGATAAGCCTCTCTTTAATCTTTGGCTGATGAGGAAACTGCACTATTAAATCCCTCTGGGAGTCTTACAGGTGTAATACATAGTCACCCACAGACCTCAGCTCAGCCTAAGAAGCTCAGAAAGACGTGCAAAGGAAGCTCAGACCTGAATTTTCTCATAATTATATTCTTCCTTTTTTTTTTTTCCCCTTTTTTCACAGCACAGGTGAAGTTACAAATATTTTTCCAGCTCCTTCACTGAAGGCTTTTCTGTTCAGCTCATCTCTGCAGCTCTCTGTGACTTGTGCCTGGCAGAGGGCTGACGCATTTCACACTGAAAAATGCTCGCTGGGGCTGCAGGGGAAAAGGAGGAGAGAAAAAACTAGCATCTGCGGAATGAGGAGAGGTTGCCGACAGCTGGTGAAATCCATGTGAGTGAGGACTGGGCTGTGTAAACCTGCAAGCCAGCAAGCTCCCCTGATGTGAGTGTGTGGCTCCGTGGATGTGCCTGTGCACACTGTCAGGGAGGAGGATGTACAGATGCAGGAGCTCGTACTGTCTTTGCTGCCATCCTGGTTTCTCACACAGGCCTCCCCTGCCTCCACTCCCACAGACACCTGCCCACCAGAGGCACAATTGCTCTTTCTGCCTGTGAAGGCTCACAGGGAGAAGCAAGGCAGCTGAGTATCCCACCTTCCTCCCGTGCTCATCCCCAGGCTTGACTTGGGGGGTGGCTAACAGCATCGTGCCAGGGGCAACCCTACACACCAGTGGCACTGCACTGGCACGATAGCCCCTGAGCAGTCCAGGTAAATCTACTCATGAGAGCAGCACTTTAAAGCTCTAATACACGTCCAGTTTTGTCAGGAACTCTGTGGTTAAGATTGGTGAGAGAAAGTGTAGATTTGGTGGTATAGCCATGCCTGTGTAGGAGCTCTTGGCTATCATGGTTGTCTCTGTCAGGGAACACTGCTCTTCCCACCTGTGACAGATGCAGCTTTGCCAAGCAGAAGTCTGTGCTGCAGACCAAGCCTCTCTCTGTCCTTTATGTTTGAAATGGGTTTGGAGAACCACAAGTATTTTTCACAAAAGATAAGAAAGCAGAGGAGGAGGCTGAAACAATGGCCAGTTGTTTTCCACTTAGGACAGTATTATTCAGTGGGTTTATCTTATTTGTATTTTTAATCACATCACCTCTCAAATGTATCTGCACTACCCACAGTATCTCAGGAAAGAAGAGAAGAGGAGAACTCAGGAGAAGGAAGGTTTGGAGTCATTTAACCCATTCAACTATGGGTTTGGACAGCCCAGTTCCTGTGCCAAAAACCCTGTTCTCCCCCAGAAACTTCCCAGCTTTGAATGAGCAACAGGCAGACGAGCCATGCGGCAGTGCTGGGGTTGGCAGAGAGCATCCTGCAGCTGTGCTCCAGCCTTGGGAAGGGACAGTGCACAGCCGGTGCCTGCAAGGATGAGCGTTGGAACAAACATACCTCTCACTGGCACCGTGAAAGTTGTTCCATGTTTAAGTAACTGGCAGACAACAAAAGGAGACAGAAATCCCAATTACTCTGTGTTGCCTGTGTTGTGCTGTGTACCTGATATCCATTTCAGCTATTGGAAGTGGAGGGAAGGAAGAAGATAATAAGGAATAAAGACGTGTAATAAAACGCCAAACAGGCACATTACTGAAAGAGAATAGGGGAAACATAGCCATCTTGGGTACAATAAATTTTATCTTTAAATACTTTGAGCAGCTTTCTCACAAAGATGGATCCCTTGGAGAGACTTAAACTAGAATAGCTAGATAGGGAACTAAAGTCCTCATTTGAAATCAGTTCTAAAAACCAGAGCTAAAGCCCTGTCTGCATTAGATTTTAAACTTAACCTGGCTAGGCCGTAACATGTATCTCCAGGCTGACTTTGCAGCCATGTATTTCCAACAGTACTATAAACAACAGAAAGTTAGAACAGAGGAGCCCCTGATGGTGTGTTGGCACAGATAGAGTTATACACAATCCAAGAATAACACTTGTCAGCCTTTGAGAGCAAAACATACATGTATACTTTTAAAGACAATTAAAAAAAAAAAGGAAACATTTAATAGACACAGTCCCTTGCTTCCCTGAGATGAATTCTGATACAGAATACATTCTCTTCCCACATATACACACTCGTAATGTTAAAGTCATGCCTGTGTCTGATTAAAAGTTGTGACCTTTCCTATTCCAGTATCAAACAAAGAAAAACAATGGAGAAGATTAGACAGGAGAGCCAGCACACCACTGTGCCAGGAGAAACAACCTCTGCTGCAATCACAAAGAGCCAATAGTTCCCCCTGTGAGTTCTGGGATGACCCTGACCTCAGGAGCCCAAATTCATCACTCCCATCAGCACTAGCAATGACACCTGATGAAGCTGTTCCTAGCTCCAGCTATCTGCTCCCACTTTTACCACGGAGTATCCTTCCCTCCAGGGCAGTGGCAGGACAGATGCTGTGCTTGTTCCTCAGCTGGCTTGATCAGTCTACTTTAATAATGATTGACTGAATAATGTCTTAAATTAATGTTTTGAGTGGTGAACAGGGCAGTTCATCAGAGGACAGGCTACCTGTTTTGCCAGCTCTGCTTCTGTGGGAACATTGATCTCTGAAATTGGAACAGGCACCAGCAGCTTGTATCATCACATCTGACAGAGACTCTCTGAATAAGAGTACTGGCATCAAGCCACTATGCACAACATTGGTCTTTACGTGTGAACACAGCAGTGGGATAGGAAAACAACCTCAGGTGGTTACATCTTGAACTATAGCAGTTCAGCAACTGACAATGACTGCAGATCAGAGCTGTAAGTTCCACTACAGGTAATGCATATTTTGTCATAAGCTTTCACTGAGATATGGGTAAGACACAAGAGGTTTGGCTTTTGAATGTTTCAAAAGATTTTCCTTCCCAAATTAACCTAAAAAAGGAAAATCATACATGCTCATTTGCCTTTTTTTTTTTTTTTCCGCAGGGATGACATAAAGCTTTCTATGAGAGAATTGCATCAGGTGTGAACAGGTGCTGGCTTGCACGAGGACTTTAGTTGATTCACAGTTCAAAGACATAGAGTTCTCTGTTACAACTATAAAAGAAGTTTGTAAAATTTCTATCTGGGGCTCAGGAGGAGCTATCACCACTATGTGGGATGTCATAAGATCATGGTACTGGTTACTCCTCACACCTGCATAGGCTTTGCTATCTAAAGAACTGTTCCGTCCCCAGCACCTCTGAGGACATTCTCCCCATCAAGTGTAATGGGTTCAGAGTTTAATGAGCTACAGCAGCACATGCTCTGAGGCACAGAACACCAGGTGGAATGATACTTGTATTCACACCTCTAATTTACCAACCTGATAATCATGAATACCGTAGGAAGACTGGTTTATTCCATCCACAAGCATCTTTGTTCAATTTTTGTACAACCTGTCTGCTTGGCACATACATTTGTTGCTGCTGTGTGAGCACATTATGAAAATGACGTGGCTGGCTTGGTAATATAAACACAGCAGCTCTTTTCTATATCTGACTGTAGTTATATTTTACTAAAATTTTTTATGGCTTAACAAAGACATCTCTGATTGGTTGTGGAGTAGTGTTGATCAGGAACCTTAAAACATTACTTCCCACCCCCGCCACACAGGTTGCTGAATGAAGCTGAATGCCTAAAATTAGGTGTCTTGAAAGAGAAATCCTGAAAATTTTGTGGAAGTCGGAGAGACTTGTTACTGGCCTCCAGAAATCAAAATCAAATGCTCTGCATTTTGTTGCAACGGTGAAGTCTGTATGGTGTACCTTCCAGTGCCATGTTGCTGCCGCCCAAAGGGTGCCCATGGGGTGAAAGTAGCCTGGTGCGAAAGTAGCTCACAGACGTAAAAACATCAGATTTGTTTAAAGATTACATCTTTGCATGCAGAACAGTGTGAGGCTTTTTTCGCCAAAGACAACTGGAACTCAAAGGTTTGGAGCAATAATGTGCAAGGGCGGCATGGTTCAAGTGTGTTTGATCTGTTTTTTGCCCTTCCTTAGGCAAGATGAGTTAATTCAATAACAAACTTCATTATCACTGCAAGTTGGCGGCCAAATGCGCTAGAGGTATACTTATTTGTTAAATAAATACAGGGAGTATGCTTCACTGATTCACCCCACCCACATGAAGCTCTGAATAATTATAGGCTTGTTGCCAGACAAGCTAGGGTTGTTGGTTGTTTTTCTTTGTTTTTTCTTTTGCAAACAGAGGTCTTATTCATAAGTCATAAATAACTGGCTTTGGTGGAGGAGATAAGTTCTCACAGAAATGCTAAATGATTGTTCTGAGTGGACTTCTGCAATCAGAAGAGGGGTTGTATTTAGTTATTGCTAATATTCGTTCACTGCTAAATCTCAAAAGATAGGCTTTCTACCAGATACAAACCAGACTGAGGAAGCAGAGCATTATATAGAGTAGGGATGCTCTCTCCAGCCATCACCGCATGTTAAGAAAATTTGGTGTCAGTCATTTAAAAATGTCTATTATGGATCCCAAACTTAACACACTTCAGTGTGTCTAGCTCCTGTCTAAGAAACACTCAGAACCATGTGTTGGAGAGCACATTTTGCCATCTAGGAGTGTGTCGGTCCAAAATGGTGGAGTTTTGGCTCAGGGTCTCTTCATGTTCTGGTGGCTCTCAGTAGCCAGTGATGTGTCTTGCTCTCAAGTAGCCAGTGATGTGTCTTGCTCTCTTGCCTGATTTTGTGGGGCCCTGGAAGGGAACTGTGATTACAGTGCTTTGCTGCTGACTGCATCCATTCCTTAGAAAAGTCAAAGTGGATGAGCACAAGCCACTGCTCTTTAGACCTAGTCACTTCCTGGTGTAGGGTGAGAATAGTTCGGGGAGTCAAATCTCCATACCTTTCTAGCTGGCATCTTTCACCACATTTGCACAAAAACTAAGAAAAGGAAGGATTACTTGCTGTAAATATTCTTTTCTGGTTAATGTCTTTAGTTGCATCTTCAGCTGTTCATACTGGCTGATCATCAGGAAGAGCCTCAACTACCAGCAGAGCACCAAACATCCCATGGCCATGCTGCTATGGGAATTGCAGCACAGCTAGTGTCCAACAAACTGGTTAAAGGGTATTAACAAACTGGTTAAAGGATATTGTATACATCTAGTGGACCCCTTCAGCTTGCTTACCTCCTAATTCTAAAAAATCTGCAGGAATGAGACCTTGTGTCAAGAATGGGAGAAGGAATGAGTTTTACATTGCTTGAGAGGGCACATGGTGGGCATCCAATGCTGACCAGGTACCCTCTGCTGTGGGACCACAGCTGGGACCTGCAGCAATATCCACACAGTTCTGCTGTCTTATGCTCCCTTTTTACCTTTCATTGATCTTGTTTAGAAGAATTCAGCCACATAACAAAAGTCTTGGCAATGTCATGTGGTCTATGCAGGTTTGCACACATATTGGTAATGCTTGTGGGAATAACTAAAGTTAACAGGCCTTGACTATAAAAGCAGCTAATTAACAGAGTGGGGCAGAATATTTCTCTCAGATTTTTCTCCCCATGATAAATCATAGAATTATAGAATGGTTTGAGTTGAAAGGGACCTTAAAGATCATCTAGTTCCAATCCCCCTGCCATGGGCAGGGACACCTCCTGCTAGACCACATTGCTCAAAGCACCATCCAGCCTGTTCTTGAGCAATTCCAGAGACAGGGCATCCACAACTTTTCTGGGCAACCTGTTCCAGTGCCTCACCTCTTACCACATCACAGTAAAGAATTTCTTCCTAAAGTCTAACTTGAATCTCCCCTCTTTCATTTTAGAACCATTACCCCTCATCTTATTGCTCCACTCCCTGATAAAGAGTCCCTCCCCTTCTTTTCTATAGGCCCCTTTAGGTACTGGGAGGCTGCTGTAAGGTCTCCCCGGCACCTTTACTCCTCCAGGATGAACAATTCCAACTCTCTCAGCCTGTCCCCATGGCTGGGGTGCTCCAGCCCTCTGATTATCTTCGTGGCCCTCTGCTGGACCTGTTCCAACAGATCCATGTCCTTCTTGTGCTCAGGGCTCCAGAGCTGGACATGGTACTCCAGGTGGGGTCTCACCAGAGCGGAGTAGAAGGGTAGAATCACCTCCCTTGACCTGCTGGCCATGCTTCTTTTGAGGGGTCATTTACTATCTCTTAATCCTTTTTGCTCTTCCTTACCATTTTCGCTTTTCTCCTGTTCATCTTTTTTCCCATTCTGATAAAAAAGGCACATAAAATGCGTCACAACATTTCAAAATATTAATACATTTTCTGCACAAATTGTCACCTTTTCCTACAACTCTGCTAAGGATGGATGCAACGTGCAGTGAGTCTGAGTCTCATGTACATTCACTTCTGCCTCCATGTCTGGATTTTCTTGTTTAAAAACTCTCCAGGCGTTTTGATTGGGATTTATTTGTCCTGTAGTTTCTTTATTCTCGGTCTACTCTCTCTGATGTTTCATTATAGTAAGTAAGAAAAGGCTGTCACTACTGTACAACAACTATTGTTTCACGCACCCTTTATCTCTAGCTGATTTATATTTCTAAAGGTTGGGACAAGGAAGAAAGGTTGCAACAATGTGTGTGGAACAATGGCATCCTCTGTCTTACAGGGAGAGGCCAGATCACAGTCAAGAGACTTGGAGGTAAGCCACTCACTAGATTACAGCTGCAAAGTCTTCAGTAGGTTGAATGGGAGAGGTGGAGGGGAAGCTGGGAAGAAATCTTTTTCAAAACCTTTAATGCGTGTCATTTTTGTAGCTTTCCCTCTCCAGGAGCTGATATTGCTAATCTCTTTCTAAATGGTGTTTGAACACCACTGTCCTCAGGGGTCCACCCGTCTCCCAGCTCCACCTCCTTATTCCCTACTCCTTTGTTTATGCATCCTGGTCTAAATCCTTATGGGATTGATAAGGAAAATAACTGCCTTGGCATCACACACTGTGGCACCAGAATGGTTGCCGAAGTTGATTAGCACTGGTCAAAGAATATTTTAGGTTGACTAATTACTTGCCAGGCTCTGGAATTTAGGGAGAGGAAGCTTGCATGAGAAAAAAATGTATTCTTTTCACTTCCTTGAATGAAACTGATCCGGGAAGCTTTTCAGAAGGAGACACTGGAAATGACTGGAAAATACAGTGCTTGTCATAGCAATGTTGTTAACTATTCCCAGATTAGCAAGGGCCCTTCTTTTTGGAGGAGTAGTTGAGAAGGACTGATCATAACCCATGGTGATATCCATCTGTTGGAGATTAGAGATTTGCAGAGTGATATAATTATTAGAATCATAGAGTCGGTGAGGTTNCTGCTGCTGGAAGTGACTTTTTCCAAAGTGGACAGAGGTTCTTCATTGCACATGGGCCAACACAGCTTTGCCCAAGTTAGTGGAGCTGCCCTCAGCTGAAGATGTGGCTTAAAGGTTGCAGTATCAAAATCTCCCCTGCTTATTTTCATGTTGCTTTTTATTTCCTGTTGGAAATTCAATCCTCAGTAGGATCTAAACACTGTGTCGATATAAATCACCCTGAAATTTCAATGGGATGTGATCATCCTTCTTTTAATATGTTTGAGAGATCATTAACCAAATATGCATTGTCCACATTCAGCAGAGAATGACAAAAGAAATAAATGGATTACTAATTGTTTGCTTTATATCATCATTTTACTGCTCTTTACAAGTTTTGTTTACTAAGTGGAAACATCCTAAGTATGGTAATATCTAGAAGATACAACAGCATTATGGAAATTAGACAAGTCAGATAATAAGTATATTTGTTTTGTGATAACCAGTGGAAGCATGTTGTACAGGTGAGAAGAGTGCTCTTGAAGACAGGATATGGGCATTTCCAGAGATTTACTGAAGGAGTGGCCAGATGCTGGACCACGCTTAGCTGTAAAGATGGTGAAAGACATACATCCATTATAGTTTCCTTTTATTTTATAGCCTCACTCAACCAAGTGATAAGACAGCAAACAGCACAGAGTGCATTCATCTCACTGGCAAACAACATGGGGTGAAGTCAGTCAATAAAGCTAATTGTACCTGGACAATCTGGTTAAGAGTGTCATCAACCAGTTGTCAGGACTACTCCTGCTTCAGTCAACAGGCACCACCACTAGATGTATCACACTCAGGCTTTTCCAAAGTTTGGGATTAGATCTGGCCCTTTGAACCAAAACTGCAGGCCTCTCTCAAACAAGCAAAAGCAGGTTGGCTTTCGCTGATTGCAGATGGGTGCTCTGCAGGCATAGGCACCCTCTTTCAAACTAATGACAATAACAACAGCGATGTTAATAATAACAGCACTAACACATTGAAATGTGAAATAAGCAAACAGTTAATCTAGTCAGAGGGTTTATTTGCAACGGGGAGCCAGGTCCAGACATGGATAACCACTTCTGAAATAGTCTGCACTGGAGGTAAGCTGCCATTTTTGTCTCATTAAGGCCTGTGCAAAAATGGAGGGGTTGATTATGGATAATAAGACTGTTTAGGGTTATAGTTATTGATAATGAGTGTTTTGGAAGCGGTATGGCATCTAACTGCTTCAGAGGATGCCAGGTCTTCAGCCAGAGGTTGGATGAGGAAGAGAAAGTAGCATGTCTGCCTACTGAGGTCTTCCACAGGCTCCTTTGGGATGTCCTCTCTGAGGTGCTGCTGCACCTGCAGCGTGATTTATTCGGTCAGTCCTTACATACCTGTACTTTATTACTGGTAAATTGCTGAAGCTGTTTCCTACTGGCTTGGCTTTGACCCCATAATCTGTTTAAAGACTTGAAGAGGAGGAATGACACAGAGAAGTCGAGCAGCACTAAACCAGAGATGCTATCAACAGCACCAGATAACGTCATCTCCTGCTCTGGGAGGCGGCAAAGCTGCATAGTTTCAGAATCAGGCTGATCCAGGGTTTGGCTGCTTTCACTTGCAGGCACATCCTGTCCCCTTTTCCTTCTGAGGAACGATCAGGAACGCTCAGGAATGATCCAGCTGTGCGAGTGTCTAACCAGGGCTGCTGCCCTGGCTGTCACAGCCCTCGTGGCTGGGGACACAGGAGCCAAACAGGGTCTGCTGGCATGCAGCCAGGCAGCTGGGGCTACCACTGGTTTTGCCTCGGAGGCCGGAGGAAATTTTAAACAAATATTCTGTTCTGCAGGGCAAATGCCAAGGCTGGGATTTGATGGAAATATTAATCCCAGAGGGAAGTGTGTGTCATGTGGGGCTCTCACAATGAGAGCAAACTTCTGAAGATATCTCTTAATGACATTATTTATGTTTATTTTTCAGCGCTGTGGTAGCTCCCAGGAGCTATGAACCAAGTGCCTCTTAACCTCGGGACTCTATAAACATAGGCTAAAAGGGCGATCCTGCTCCAGAACGCTTTCTTTCTTTAGCAAGCTGACATTTGAGCTGATACTGTTTTACTTAAATTGAGGTAGTAAAATATACAGTGAGTACCTGTTTTTCTGGATGGGTCCTTACCTGTCTCTCTCTCTCTGTGCTTCACTTGGCTACGTTTCTTTCAATTTTATGCATTGTGGCATTCCTTGTGCCGCTTCATCATTTCCGTTTTCAAGTGTGATTCAGTCATACTTGATAGTCACTTGTGACAGTGTAAATAATATTTTTAAAAAAGGAAAAAAGATGTGCTTTTTTACTGTTTTCCTGTTTCGTCATGTTAGGAGCTTTCTGATTGGGAGAACTATGATCTGTGAAGGAAGGTATAAAACATCGCTCTGAGCCCTGCTCAGCACAGTCCCTGTCCTAAGTAGGGACAAAAATCAGGAGCTTATAGAGCATCTTATTCTGGCTGGACACATCTTGCTTTGTATGATGGGCGTCTGTCAGGTTCTAGTCTGCTTTCCATATTGTTTAGCACTAATTTTCCCTGCTACACACAGCAAAAGATATGAACACAATTAAGAGACAACTTCTACTTTGGTCAAAATTACATCCAAGTGTAATTTAATATTCCTTAGGGAAAAAAAACACCACACAGTTTGGACAAAATCGGTTCCTTGTCTATGTAAATTATGTCCAAACTATTTTTTATGGTGCCTGGAAGCACCGTTCTCACTAATAGAGGCAGCTTGTGGAGAAAAGGCATTTCATTTCTCGCCGTTCTTTAAATGTGCAGAGCTGCTATAACCTAGCTTGGCTTGTTAAAGTTAACCTGGAATTAGTGCTTCAGATGTGAGGCTCTAAATTAGTGGTTTGGCAGCTGTTCCATGAGTGTCTGAGCAGTGCTTGTGGCACAGCTGATGCTTTTGAAAGCAGAGCTGGGGCCGAGTGTTAAAGACAGGAGCTGTTTCAGCTCCCTGGCAAGTCAGACCCTCCTGGTGGTACCACTGAAGTCCTGCCTTCCCTCCTGCCCATCAACCTCCGTGCGTCCCTGCCCTCCCCATGGCTGCTTCTCTGCCCTCTTGGTGGTTTAGGTTGGAAACCTGAACAGACTGAAGAATAACCCCACAAATGAAAGCACATAGTCTCCAGCTGGTTAAGATCCCTGAGCAGATGGCAACTGACAGCGTGGCCTCACAATGAAGGAACAGCAAAAGCAAGACAGTGACAGGGAGAGGGATTACATCAGGGCAGATTTGTACCAGCTGCAGGTGCTATGGAACAGCACCCTTAGAGACCCGTGGCAGGGATGAGAAATATGGAGAAGAAAGATCATATTGCACCCTCCACGAGTTGGAAATGCTTATCCTAATTTAACAACCTGTGGAATGGGAATTCACCTGGGTAGGTTCAGTACTAACTCAGTAATGCTTGTGATACATTCAGCTCTTCATGAATCTCGTGGGCTGGTGGGAAATACAAGAACATCATAAAACACCATGAGTGGTATGGAAAAGAGAACAATTATTTACCTACTAATTACAGTAGGCACCAAGAGGCACCCACTTAAATGATCAGGTAGCAAATTAAAAGCAAATGAAGGGAAATACTTTTTCTCACCGCGCGGAACTAAACTGGTTGGATGGGAGTGATGGAACTCAGATGTCCAGAGTCGCAGAGAATTGCTCCATACATCAAGCTACACTGGTCAAGCCTGGAGACACCCGCTGGCAAAAGATGAGAATTATGAAATGCTGCTCATAAGTAAGTGGTCACAATTTATTGCATGTGCAGAGGAAAACACATGCTCTAGGGCAAAAATTACAGGAAAAATCTTTATAGATCATAGCATACTTTAGCTTGGAGCGGGTCTCAAGGTCATCTGGTCCAACCCCTGCTCAAAGCAGAGCCAACTGTGATGCTAGGTCACGTTATTACATCATCAAGTAATTTCAATGTTCTTGTGGTATTCAGAAAGAAGCTGGTCTAAGTGTGTACGGACTGCTTTTGTTCTCACTTTTTCTTACTTTTGAGGGCTTTACTTGTTAACAGTGTTCTTGCAGTGCGCCTAGAGGAGTATTTCCTGGTGCTAGCCTTGCAGAGACAGTTGGGTAGTTTGATGTGTAAGAGTTGCAACTTGCTCTAGCAATTATAAACCCCACCTGCAATTATTTTTAGGCATAAAAGGGTAAGCTAGCTTTAAAAAGCATGTCTTAGAAGCTGTATCAATCTAGCAAACTTGCTACACTGCCATGAAGAAATGTGTTGAGGCATGCGAGGCTTGGGCAAATTTAGTCTGCTGACAGGCTGAATCTGGAGTGGCACCATCTTAGTGAACCAATTAAACAAGGGGTGCTAGTTTCCTAAGGCTATGACCCAAGGGAATTTTGCATTGTTCAGCTGGAAGTTGGAGTTAGTGAGTCAAAGTCTTCCCTGAATTATACTAGTTAAACAGTGACCTCAGCTTTTTTACCCCAGATTTTTCACTCAACAAACACAGGGCCTTATAATGCCAATGTACGGTAGAAGACATTAACTTTCCATCCAGTTTTGGATTAAAATATCTCTTGATTTCTCTGAAATAAAGTAGCTACAGTGTGTTTCAAGAATATGATGAGAAAAAAGTTTATTTTAATTGAGAATAAAAAGGGGAAATGAGTGGAAAGTCTTCATGAAGGAACGCTTTGTGCAGGAACAAGCAGGAAGGTAAAATAGGATGTACACTTACAGCTCAGTCTCTGATCTAGGTTTGGATACACTGGGCAAGGGATGGGGGCTCATTTGAAAGGCTACACCCCACCTGTCAGTGGCACTGACTGGAATGACGGGTGACACCTTCACAGATATATGTCAGGTAGCCCGCATTCAGCTGGGACCTCCAAAGCTCTTCTGCACTGACTGTCTGTCTGCAAGGCAGCCTACTTCAGCAGGAAAGAAGGATATCTTGGGGAAGGATTGCCATGAGCACAGGCTAGTAGTGCCAAACAAATAAATAGGATCAAACTAAAGGAACCAGGAGGCAGAAGAGAGATGGGTCAAAGCAAATTGACTGTGGAAAAGCAATACTTGTATGTACAGTATATAAGCTGTGCAAAGTAGCACAGTAATGAAGTGCAAACAGCAAAAGAAAACTTAGAACCAGCTTGGAAAAGGTCCAGAATATGAAGAACTTCAAGTCATCTGCTGATGGAGAAGAGCCACAAGCAAGGTAGATGGGTAACCAAAAGGGACAGCTGGACCCTGCCCGGCAGAGGGAAAGCAGCTTGAAGACAAAACGCCAAAACAAGAATTGGGTTCAGTGGGTGTCTCAGGGTTGTGAGGCCCATCTTTCTTCAGTGCGACTTCACTGAAAGACGTGTCCTCAGGAAGAGTTACATATCAGGAAAATCCTGCCGCAGCGAGTCAGAAAGTGCTTGAGTAGCATGCAGAAAATAAGACTTGAAGAAAGCCCTCCAGAAGCTGGAGAATGAGGAATTTGGATGCAGCAGCATGATGCTTGTTTCTGCACATCCGGCTACAAGGGTAAAATGTCATGTAGGGAGTCACTGACCCACTCAGGTTTCACTGCCTGGAAAGCTTTCATATTCATGGCCACCATCCCATCCAGAAGGTGAAACAGCAGCACCCTGCTACTGAAGCTGGTGTTGGCCTCTACGTCTGTGCCCTACATGATTCCTGCTTGTGCCCCAAATGGGAAAAAAGCTCCTAACCAGCCTAAATTCTTCACCCAAGGCTTTTGGTTTTTACCTCTGTGCCTCTGCTGGGGAAAAAAAGAATAATCAGAAAGTGTTTGTTACGCTTTTACAATGAGGTTCATTAGCTTTGCCACCAACAGAAGGGCTGCCCTTGTGCTGGTGTGCCTCGTAGGAGGGCTTCCCAGGAGGGCCGGTGGGTTCAGATCAGCCCCTCTGGCTCATCTGCCCATTTCATGCGAAGCAGCTTTCCTTCGGGCGGCCGCGGCGTGGGGAGAGGCGGCCGGGGGCCGGCTCCCTGGCGGCAGAGCCACAGTGCCATCTCCCGGCCTGGGCGTCCTTCTCCGCCTCTCCCTGCTTTTCCTACTCCCTCTCATCGGTAAAAGCGATGGGCAAAAAATCCCCCTAGGCTAGTGCGTCCTGGTAAATATTTGATTACAAGACTGTCTGATAGTTGTGCTGCATCTCCGTAATGATACTATCGATTACCTTTTTTCTTGAAATGCTGCCGCTATTTTATTTTCACCTCCTTGGAGGAAATGTATTTTGGTTTCTCTGATAGAGTTCACAGAAGTACTATGTGAACTTGGTTTGTTGATTAAGAGAAGATGGGATGTGCGACAACTTTATGAAAAATCTACCCTTTTTGGTTGCTGAATTTCATTCAGCTGTGGCATTCCCCTGTAAACCCTGGCTTTGGACATAGCTGTTTTTTTATCTTCCAGGTCCAATGAGATCCTAGTAAGACAGAAGGAAAGTCCCCACCCATAAGTTAGGCATTTCATAATCTTAATGATCCAGAGAGCTTCATAAATTATATTAGTGTGCTGGAGATGGAATTTAATTTTTTTAAAAGAAATATCCTGCTTTCAGTAATTCCCTCTTTCCAGCATTATTTAAGATGTAGATGTCAGTCCATCCAGGAAAGGGCTCCAGGGTATTACTTGATTCTCTGCTTAGGCACATTCATTCCAGGCTTACTTGTCCCTGGGATGGACCTTGTGTGGCTACAGGTCCGCTCTCCTGCAAATGCAGGCAGCCATGACCATGTAATTGCTTTTCTTTGACGATGTGTTTCAGAGAGGTCTGGATAATCAGTGGTTAAGGTAAACGCCCCTGAGAAAGCAGTATTTCAAAGCTGAGTAAACTGATGGCTTGGGGATTTTATTTTCCCAGAGTTGTGAGTTTTGATTTATTTGCTTCTACTGAACATACTGAACCCCAGTGACTGATTTTTGTCAAATCATTTCAACAGTGCAGGATGGTTGTTGAAGAAAACACACACCCCTCCCACCCCCTCCCAGCTGGTTTCAGAAATCCATGATTTGAAGTCTAATCCTTCCTCAGGACTTGCTCTGCATTATTTAAGTTTCACCAGACCAAATGATATGAAGAGCTTTATTATTTAGGGTCGTGGATTTCTATGCTGTAAATTGCTGTAAACTGATACATCCTCTCCTCTTTTTAATTTAAAATGTATCCCAAGTGGAAGAGTACTGAGTACCAGTACTGGGCACTGATTTCTCTCATCACTGCGTCTTTCTAGGAAGCACAAGCTCTGCAAGGAGGTTCTTTTGGGACTGGGGGTGTGATAGCCACCAATATGCATGGTTGAATATGATGATCCTAAAAGTCTCTCCCAGCAAAACCGATTCTATGGTTCCAAGTGTGCAGCAATGCCTCCTGCAGGACGCTTTGAGCACTGTCCTCAACTAAGCTGAGAATTCAAACCCAAAATCTTTCGTGTGTTTCTGGATAAAATCTTCTAGAAGTGAGGTGTTTGATATTGAATCAGTTTAGGCTAGAGCTCTGCTTGGAATATCTCAGACTTCCTCAGACTAAGGCATCCTTAGTGCCATTACACGGCACATGCAGGAGAAGAGGGTGATCAGGCCCAGTCAGCACGGGTTCATGAAAGGCAGGTCATGCCTGTCAAACCTGATCTCCTTCTATGATAAGGTGACCCACTCAGTGGATGAGGGAAAAGCTGTGGATGT
>VXBO01005581.1:692831-797259 GCA_013400135.1 Rhinoptilus africanus
TGGAGGTGTTTAAGAAAAGGGTAGATGTGGTACTTAGGGACATGGTTTAGAAGGGGTTTTTGTCAGGGTAGTTTAATGGTTAGACATGATGATCTTAAAGGTCCCTTCCGACCTCACCGATTCTATGATTCTATGATGCTGTGACTTTGAACTAGGTTTGCAGATGCTTGAATTTCTGCAAGCCTCTTATGGACACCTGAGCCAACCTTTACATTTTTCTGACTGCAAGTTTTAGGAGCTAATATCTTTCTAATGTCACTTTTATACATACTATAATGGCCTTGCCGTAGACCCCTTTTACTGAAAGAAACAAAAAACCACAACAGTCCAATTGATACATGGATTTCAAATTCTGAATGCTTTGCAGAAACGTCGACAATGCCTACTCCCTGTTCCCTCAGCTGCTCCCACAAAATAACTTTCTGTGTCACTGCTAGTGTTTCTAGCAACTCTAATCAGAACACCTGAAAAGTATTTGAACACAACAGCGATACCTGCGTGTATAAAACTTGTATATATATATGCATGCACACACACATGTGCACTTAACCAGTGCACTTACAGGTCATCATGAGTGGGCAAGTGGAATATGCTTTTGAGGAGAGCTTTTCTGATGATCCAAGGATTACTGTGTCAGCATTTTGAATCCATAAAACCCAGCCTCAGTGGAATTTCTACACACTGCATTTTCCATCCCTGGGGCTTGCTCCACATCTCAGACCTTGACTAGTAGAAATATTTTGATTAAAGGTCTAATTGCTAAAATAAACCCCAAATTCTTAGATGAGTAAAAGCCCAAGCCTTGATACAGTTTTCCCAAAATACAGGTAACACATCCTAGGTATTTTAATGGCTGGGATTAATTATTATTTTGTATTTTTCTGCGTGCAGGAACATGAGTGAGTTCTGGCCAATTTCACCTCTAAGCCCACCTTCTTCTCACAACTTTGTAGCCAGAAGTATCTAGGGATCCTACATACTTCTGTATCCTTTATAGATAGAACATTGTGATTTTCCTCCTGGGTGAGGATTATAACTTCATTGTAAAGTATATTTAGCAAAATAACATGTAACTGCGTCCAGGCTCTGTCTGTGTGTGTGGTGAAGTGTGAGCGGGAGGGTGTGCAAGGGAAAGCTGGATCACTTTTGTTGTGTAAGTGTAGTTAGATAAATGTCAGTGATAGTAGTTAATCCTGCTCAGGTCAGAACACAGTCCTGCCTAACTAACTGGTGTATTTAGAGTCTGTAAAACTTAAAAATAGGACACAAAGTTGGTATTATGAACAGAAATTTGACATACTTCTTGCTGCTTCTGTTGGATAAATGGATAAATTGCTTAAGGTGTTAGGCTGTCTCAGGCTGTATGCTGCAAGGGGGAGGGAGTGCTTAGGCATCTGTTGCCATCTCCTTCTCATGGTGGTTGCAGGTAGTGGGATGGAGAACCCGGTCTTCTTTGTAGCCAGAGTTTCCAAAAATTAGCATGTTGATGAGGAATTGTTGGTAAAGCCCCTGTTCAATGACCAGACTTGGTCCTTTATTTGTTGGAGAATGTTATTCTTTGAGAATCTTGCTCTGGGTTCTGCTGGGGGTGGTTGTTGGTAAGTGGGATTTAAAAAATGGATTGATGATAATGAGCCGCTTGAAATACTGCAAAATACTCTTAATGTACTTTCTGCCACTTGAGGCATCGGTGCGTACAGGTCAAACATGACAAGTGATGATGAAGGGTATGCATTTTATTGGTGTTCATATATAATGGCTCATGTTGCTCAATTGATATTTCTGTGCTTGTGAGTCATTTAGACCTCTGGAGCAATTACTTCTAAAGCCTTGACACTTCATAGTGGTATTGCTAAGCCTAGGTTGATCCTGAACAACAGATTGGAGAAAGAAAAATAATGGTTTAGGGAAAAAGAGAAGAAACATATCCAGAGAACTTAAAAGGAAGAAGAGATAAGGTGAGGAGGCTTTGGTGGAGGTGGGGGGAAATGGAAGATGCAATGTTTGTACTGGGATAAAAAATAGCATGGAACTAGAAAGCTGTTAGCAAATGGTTGATGTTGTTGATTTAATCCTGTGTGACACATTCGTCCATGTATTTATATAACAGTGTGATACAGTCTTTTGCTAAAACAAAAAAAAAAAACCCTAAAGTTTAAATGCTGTGGTTTTGGTAATGAACTGCTCTATCATATGACTCATTTAGGCAAACACATTAAAACTCTTTTAATGCCAATTTTATAATGTCAGTTAACTGGCTGCACTGAAGATCTCTAAACTGTGACTGCTTGGCTGAGCTGACCACTCAAAAGCTATAAAGCTCAGAGTGGTGATCTGCACTAATCTGAGTCATGGCTTGAAGTTGCCATCCATCATCCACATCACCCAGGCTTCTTCAGGTCATTAGCCTTAGATTCACACACATCATATGGCATGCTCATTTGTATGCAGCGGGGCAGATTTATCATGGCTTCTGAAGGAAAAGGGAGCTTGAATCATCCTGTGTTCACATGTCTTCCTTCTTTGCTCAGAGTGAAACTCAGTCCTTCCTATCAAGATTTAGCTTCAGCTCTGAGTCAATGCCTCAAGCATTTCCTAGGGAGATGTTGCCATGTGAAGCATGGACAGGAGTGTCAGCTGAGACTCCACAAAGGTGAGATGGCTGACAGCGTGTGGTTATCTCTGCTCATAGGACACCCTGGGTAGAAGTTTAGAAGTTATGTTTTCTGTCTAGTTAAGTCTTTGCCAGACCTATCTTGTAGGACTGCAACAGAAGATGCTGGAAAGATGTAAAGTCACGAGGAGTTTGCCTCCCACATAGCCAACCTACAGTACTAATCTTTAATTTAGAAATGCCTTCAGACAGAGCTGAGAACTTACTAATTCTCTGCCGTAATGCTCAATGCTGGGGTTAGACACTCATCCCAGCCTCATGGAAGTCAACATAATCTGCACAGGCTGAATGGAGGTCACAGCTGTTCTGTTGTGTATTAAGCCACTGATCTTATGCCATGTGAGTACTGTACGGCAGATGAAATGGAGACAGTAAGCAACTCTATCATATGGGCATGCCCATGGTGGGTAGGAACACCAACAGAATGGAAAATAAATGTTCCAGTTTGCTTATTTGCAGACATTTCCGATCTGTCTTTTGGCACTCTCAGGGACTGAACTGGTTCAACGAGCAGGATTTCATCTCAGTTCAGAGAACCTAATAAAAGAAACCATACCTGTCAAGGCCTTTTATTTCCAAAAGGCTGCTCTGAATCAATACGCTGGAGATAATATCCTTGAACAAGACTACCTGGAGCAAGAGTTGTTTTGATAGTTATCAATTCAATACCCAGGCTCATGAACTTCTCTTTCAGCAACACTTTGACTCAGAGCTGAAATATTCTTGGTGACTGGAACGATAGACCACAGAAATGGGAATGGAGGGAGTTATGAGGGATGTAAGGAAGCAGATGAAAGGCCATGGGTCACAGCAGGGAGTGCACAATGCCAGCAGGATTAAATTTCCCAAGACCTGTTGTAGCCACTTTCCTTGATCCTATGGGATCCTTTGTGGATCACAGAGCAGAGCACAGCTGTTATTTTTCATTGTAGCCAAGCAAACCTCAACTGCCTATCCCTACCAGAATGGTACACTGCAGTGTTTTTTCAGCTGTTCTTCTCTTCCTTTCATGTGTGTTACAGACTGGGGAGAGCCACTGAGAACACTGCTGAGTAGAAGTGTGAAAAAGTCATCAGAAGAGAAGTGTGATTATTTTCTCAGCATGGTAAGTGGAGGATGAAATTGACTTAAAATGGCATGTCTTGAGTAGATCTTCCTTGTGAATTACTAGCCTTGTTACTCAGGAAACTGGACTAGTTCTAACTAAGGAAATCTTCAATGTGAAGAGAACAACAGATGACGGATGCATAACAGGTTGTCAAGACCTCAGCAGCTGAGAAGACAGATAAAAGGTAGTGTCCCTGCCTATGGCAGGGAGGATGGAACCAGATGATCTTTAAAATGCCTCCCAACCCAAAGCATTCTATGATTCTATGAAAATGCTGGATAACTTTTCTCTCCAAGGTTGCTGGTTCCAATCCAGATGTTGGCATAGCTGAATCTCCAAGTGTAGACCAGCATGTATTCCTGATGACATTTCATTTGCTTTAGCTAGGTGATACGTTTCACTCCAGTCTCTGGATGACCTCCCAGACATGAAATAGAGGCTTTTCCTGTGGTAGCTGGGACAATCAATGATTTTCAGTGCCCAAAAGTCTGCATAGCAGCTGAGATAGAAGTTGCCAGTACCATTTCTAACTGCTTAGGAAAGGGATGCACTTATTTATCTGAAACCTTTTACAAATCCCGAAGAGGAAAAAAGGGAGGAAAGCTATAGAGGGAGCTGGTGCTTATAGCAAAGAGATAATTTTGCTGTAACATGGATTTGGGTAGAGCTGGTTCTTCAGGCTGACCACAGGCAAAGGAAGGATGTGCTTGCAGCTGATGGCCCTCTCTCATGCTGAACTAGCCTCCATGAGTTAATTCTGAGAGTTCTTGCCAACATCCTTGTTTTCACTGTAACATTTGCTCAGACAAGAAGGAAAAACCTGATAAACAGCATAAAACCTGTTCAAATTATACAAGAGTATTTCATGCTAGCAGGACATCAAGCTATCTTTTCCTTTTTCTAAAAACCTTCTGGAAGATATCCAGCAGCCTTTTATTTCAGTAATTACATATCTACACTTTAAAGCATTTGTATTCTAATGGTTCTTTAGCTTTCTTTTCTTTGCTTTTTTTCTTTTTTTTTTTTTTGGCTAAACTAATGATATTGCTGGATATATATTTAATTGACCCTTCAGAGCATTAAGCTAGCTGTCTGAACATTTAGGAAAAGCAGCCAAGTCTGACATTGTGTTGTAAAATGAGGGAGCTTGCCAGAGCCTAGACATAGAAGCCTTGTGCATGAGAGCTTGACCAAAGCACAAGCAGAAATCTGATAGCTGGAGAAATACCCTGCAGTTAACGGGCATGTAAGCCAAGGAACCACTGTGAGATTAAATATCAGGTACTATTACACTCTGCTGCACTAGGACATCTTTTTGGTTCAAAGACCTATTTATACTAGAGCCCTTTACGAGGCCTGAGCTGAGCGTATAAATGCAGACCCTCTCTACCTATAAGGAGGTCTTTATGTTCTTGTAGTGAAACAGAGGTTCAGCTGTGACCTTTGCTGGCCCCTGCTCCCACCTCTTCCCAGGGCTCTCCTCATGCAACTAAGTGCCTGTTTGAAGTTGGGGAGACCAGCAACAAGGGGAATTTGTATTTGGTTCCACTGAGGCTTAATGAGACCTTTATTATCACTTGTCACTGCCTCTACTGATGTTGGAGCTCAGAGACATTTTTAAACAGATCAAGGCACTTTTTAAACTCTTACCCCAAGGCAAATTGGCCACTTTGTCTGATCACAGCCCCTGCGCTGATATAAAGGTCCATCTGTGAGATTGCACAGACAGCTCTTGTAAAAGCCCTACTGACCTTGGTGCGTGCTTCAAATGTTATGTACTTAGTATCAGTCAATAGCTTCTCAGCTGCTAAGTTTTCTTAGGGCTCTGTGTGTGTCTCTCTCTTAATCAACATAAGGCCAATATGCATTCTTTGAAACAGCTAAGTAGCTTTTAGCAAGATATTGGAAAGGTGAGGTGGTAATAACTGCAGAGTGGCCTTCCTTGTTAGCCAAAGTGCTATTGAAAGGATTTCGGCATTTTACATGATACAGCTGCTGTGTTTGGAACGTGAGGGCTTAGATACCTTGAGGTGCTAAGACTGCAGTAAAGCTGTACAAATAAGTGATTTGTAGTGCAAAACTGCTAAACTGGCTGCGCTAAAAAAAAAAAGAAAATCCCAACCAGGAAAACAAACAGCTTAAATTCAGCTGACTTGAAAAAAAATTAAAAGCAGACAAATATTTTTGTACAACTTTCAAGATTATTTTTATCTTTATCAAGCAACTTGAGATACATTGTGCAACAAAGTTGGTTTGAAATAAAAAGCAAAGTAACAGTTTTGAAAAGTCAGTTCACAATTACAGGAGCTAGGACTACTGGGCATTTGTAGTTGCATAATAGTAACAGCACGTGCTTGTATATCACTTCTCACCTTCCAGTTGGTGGATCAGTATTTTCTGGAATTCTGTTTAATAACACTAAAAAATATTCTGGTACGTTGCTTTGGGAGAAATGGTTTTCATTTTCCATTTAAAATTCTTTTTCACTCAGATGTGTTTAAAAATCCATAGTACACTGAGATTGCATGTTTTTGCTGAGCTGGGCACATCACTTGCTTTTGTATACTCCACCAACCACCGTATTCTATAACTTGTCATGCTTAAGTAAGGTGTTAAACCGTGCTTTCAAATCATAGCACCTAGGAGACGATATTTTGAAAATAATTAAGTCTCCAAGTCATTCAGAAGCTTTGACTTTTTTTTCCAAAGCATCAATTTACAGAAGGAAAAATAAAATTGTAAAATAATCTTCACACATCAACAACTGAAATAAAAGAATAAACATGCAAATTGCATGAAATACCAAAAACCACTTATGGAGGCACTGTGGATCATCAAGTTAGCAGGAAATAGCTCTGATGATACACATCTGCTGTGGATTTTGATATCTTTTCTTGATGCTTGAATTCCTTTTTTTGCTAGTAATTTCCCACATTTGTAAAATGCTTTGAGGTCTAGTTAAAAGCACATGAACTAGAGCAATAATAACACCTTGTTATCATTACTAACAGCGTTACTGCAAGTGACATGTACTTCTGCTGTTTCAGAACATAAATACCCTGTATAACCTGCCTTCAAGGAGTACCAAACGTCCCTTCTCCCTCCTGGAAAGACTTTGCTGTCAGGACAGTTAAACACCAGCTGAAGCTTGTGCATTGCAGGCACATCAAAAATTTTAACCTCCTGTGGGTGATGGCCTTGAGCTACACTTTGGTGTAAAGCGCATGAAATAATGCATCTAAAAACAACGGGGCAGCTGCTTTCTCTTCTTGGCTTGATTTTTTTTTTTAATATCCTGTAGCATTTTAAAGTTGTAAATGAAAGTAGATGGCAGCCCAAGCTGGTGCTTGTTGTGGTGGCTTTTTTCTCCTGAGAGGGCTCCCATTACAGTAGGACATCTGCCCATCTGGAGAGTCCTGGTGCCCTTAACAGCCTGAAAGATTTGGAGTTTGGACCTTTACAGATGGGGTAAATTAAAACTGTTTTGTGGAGCAAAAGCAGTTCTCGTGTTGCCCTGTGATCTCAGTGACCCTTGGCTGGTATCTTACATCATCAGGAAGGGACACCACCATCTCCTTCTATTGGTGGAATCATCTATTGGATTTATACCAAGCAGCCTGATTTCAAAAGCAAAACAGCACTTTAAAAAGTGAGTAAATTAATATAAAACTTGCACACCTTTTATTTTTTTCTTTTTTAAATAAACCTTTTCTCCCATCTGTCTGTGGTCTAAGCGGTGTTGTGTATCTGTACCCCAGGGTACAACAGTACTGCAGCTGTTGTCATCAGGAAGCAATTACCCCTCTAGCTATGAGGGCAAGGTCCCCGCTCAGCTCTCCTGGGATGATGAGTAGTGAAGGAGAAGAGTGAATAGTTTCTTCTTTTTCCAAGCAGGTCTCCAAATAGGCCTAATGAATGCTGAGTTATATGTAAAATGCAATTAATTTAATAAAATTTTATATATTAATCATAGATATATAATTAGCCAAAATTTCAGCTGCTGTGCTTAGTGGACATAGGGTGTCTTATGTGAGGCTATAATGGACTAGGTCTTCATAGGTGCATAAGTGACAGAAGATGTGGGATTTTTATGAGCTTGTAAGTAGATTTGGTTCCTAACTTCCATTGCCTGCTTTAGGAGACTTTGACAATCTTGACAGGCATCCCTTGCTGCTTTCAACCATCTAAATATCTTCAGTAAACCTTCTCCCTGATGTTTGGAAAAGGCTGAGGGTACCTGGAAGACTAGCAGTGTGCTGTAGCCTCCATCTTTTTCTCCAACAGGGTGGCCAGCTCGGCAGGGTGGGCAGGCTGCTGTCACGGGGAGCAGCGTTTTGTGCGCTCTCCCCAACACACAGGCTGAGCACTCCCTCTAACTTACCTGGTACCAGCCCCTTCACGAGACAAATCTGGCATGAGAAATCAGAATTGATGAAAATACCAACTTACAAGTTTCATTCTCAAAGCATCCTGCTAAAGGACTGACCGGCTGGCCTTTCTCATGGGGTGTTGCTCCTCCGCTGGCAGGGTGTTTGCAGTTTTCCCTGGGGAATAGCTGGCTTTTCAGTGTGAGTGAGAACAACAGAATTAGGCCTTACATTTTTCCTCAGTCCTATTTCAAGCTAAACTTCAGTGGAGTTAATAGCCCTCTGCCTAATGAAGGGCAGTAAGGACTTCAGGGCTTCGTCTGTAATTAGGTTTGCTGTAGATCAGGGGCTGTCAGAGCAGATAATTTTGTTTCCCCACAGTGGCTGATAGAAGAAGATGGTCCCAGCTGCTGTAGTCTATATGGTATGGGAGAAAACTTCTTTGCCGGGGCTGGTGCTCCGTTCTCTCAAGGAGAGGCGGCAGGAAAAAACCCTTATTTCCTTCTGTATTTGCATGATTTTCCTGTCAATGTCTGTTTTATTTTTTCCAAGTATAGGGGCATCCCATCGAGTAGCATACAGGGAATATATGAAATTCTCTCAAGTTACCAGAAACCTGGAGGAGTTAGGCTGGGTAATGGGGATAGGGAAAAGATATGTGCTTCCCAGTGAGGAGTGACATGATGGTTCATCTTGATGATAGCTGAGTGCTCAGATGCAGTGGGGCCTGCCGCTCCAGGGGAAGGTGTCTTCTCAAGGCAGGGTGCTGCTGTTGAAGTATAACACCTCCCTCCTGCACCGGGGCTCCGCGCCCAGGGTGGGCATCTGTGCTGGCACACATGTGCTGCAGTGGGGCAGGCACTGGTGGTCCTCTACCAAGGCAGGAGAGAGCTACCCTGCAGGGTGGCAGCCAAGAGAAGAGACTAACTCACGCTCTTGCACTTACAGCTGACTTGACAGATATGGATCTGGGCTTTTCCCATGAAAAAGTATCAAGATGGGGAGCTTGGGGAGGGTGTTGGGATACCTTCTCATTAGGTTTGCTGGTCACAGCAAGTAACTGAGGATGGTAACACATGAGAGTGACAAGTCCGTTTCCCCTTTGTTGTGCAGCTCCTGGCAAGGGAATCTCTATAATTCTGGCTGAAACAGGATTTTGTTTAACAATCAAAAAGCCTCAGCAGTAGGTTTATGGGTATTTTTAACAGTAACTAATGAGCATATAGGTGGCCAAGGTGAACTCTGGTGCCCCAGATGAAAATCTGAGTAAGAGCTGAAATAGCCATTAAGTTATTCTTTTATTTCTGTTCATGGTGAGACAACAAATAGATGTGGAGTTCTTCCAGTGTATTTATGATTCAGAATCATTCATTGGATCGACTTTGCAAATCTTTGCACGTTCACAATAGCACAGTTGCACATCACAATTCATGCTGTGATAGTTAATAGATATAAGACTCTGATCTTACTGAGTATGAAATCCTGGGATTAGTGAAATCAAACAGGAGTTTTGACATTAATTTAATTGAGACTAGGATTGGCTCCTGATGCAGTCCTACTGAAACCTTCTTTACACTCTCATATTCATGGTAGAGATGGAGTTCAAATTTGTATGTTGACTGGGTAATACAAGCAGCCAGATCTGTCTGAAAGAGAAGTCAAATATCTGTGTCGCTTTGGTTGATTAGTGAATTTTAAGAACTCACATATAAATCTGTAAATTAGAAGATTAAGCCTCCTTCCCTGCTGATAGATCACTGCAGGCATTTTCACTGAGCTGTACATTGCCAACAAGGTTTGGCAGATGGTGAATGATTTTGCGCTTCGTGAATATTTTTCAATGGCTGATTGACAGCTGACAGGCACCTTCTCTTTAGACAACAATAAGTCAATTTTCCCCATCATTGTATTCATGGAGGCATTACTCTCCTCATTTCTAAACGTGACATGGATCTGCACGGTCTAGGCCCTCCCCAAAAGCACAGTCACGCAATTACTTGTGAGACTTTGCAGGGCTGGGGCAGCTTGCACGGCAGCCTGGACTTGTGGCTACCAAGGAATTAATGCAACACGAATAGCCAGCAATGAAAATGCAGGTAACTGCTGGTAGTTTTCACGTTTATGGAGGTCACTTCTGCTCTACCTCAAACCAGGACACGCTGTTATTGGGCTTTACACCAGGAGATGGCAGGGTCGTGCTGTTCATGCAGACTTTGCCAGCACTAGTGACTGATCCTGTGCCTTTTAAAGACACGGTTTTAAAGCTTTTCCAGGAGCGGCTACATCTTATTTAGAAGATACCAAGCCTGTGACTGGCATTCATGAAAAATATACTGTCTGTGTTCACCAGTTTATTTAAAGAACTATCCTTCTTGATTGAGACTGACCTGAGTTAAATCCTCCAGATTCAAACATACGCAAGCTTTAGGAAAATGCAGATGAAGGACAGAAATTTCAGTTCAGGCTTTGTTTTCTCTGAACACTTCTGTTCCACTCATTGTTCCTCAGACACCTAGAAAACTGTGCAATAGGTGATGCCAACCCAACTGTTCTAGCTGATCTTTTCTGCCCCCTCCTCCCTCCCGGCAGGTTTTCTTCTATTAAGTATACTCTGAAAGTGAGTTTGGTGGATTTTTTAAAGAAAAAAATTTTTGCTAATTTTCAGCATATTGCACTCTGTCTTTCAAGCTCTGAAAGACAGAGGGATGATGATTCCACGCATGGCTTGTTCTCCCTACTGAGCCCACCATCTCATTCAGCAGTCACAAAATCATATGGATAAAGAAAACGTCACTACCTGTTGCCATTAAGGGAAAAGCCTACTTTATTCATCTCAAGGCAAAAAAACCCCCAAAGTAATTTGTGCTGGCCCCTTAGTAAACATAATAGCTTTCCACTGCTAAATTTTATAGCCCTACCCAAAAAATTAGTTACGTAATGCAATGACTTTCCAACCACAGACTAAGCGTGAGGTTTGTGATAGAGGATTTTTTGACTTGTTTTGGGCATTGGCTGAGGCCATGCAAGCTACCTGGAAAGTTAGATTTTTGTTATTCTCTTGTGTATGCATAAGGGGGATTGCCATAAAAATGGAATTGTATTTTGAAGTAAAACATTGTTGTGGTTTGGTCTGGACTAGTCATAGTAATAGCAGTGTCAGCAATTAACTGATGAAACAGAAAGGATGTGCCTGATCCATGACAGTCACTGGAACTGAGCTACTTTTTAGTCAGTGGCAAATTGTTGCCTAAAGTCTGAGAGACCACAGTCTCTGCCACCTCTGTGGACTGTGTCCAGGCCAGCACTTGTGCCTGTAAAACCCATCCATCTTTCAGTTCTAGCTCATTCCTGCCTGCCTCCAGCTGTGCAGTGTTTCAGCATGAGAAAACTCTGGTTCACCAGCTAACTCATCCCTCTGCCAGCCCAGCTCTGCTGCCATACCTGCTCCCACTGGCTGCCTGAGCTGCGCCAGACACCCCATGGGAAAAGGTCAGTGGCAGCTGTGCTGGCCCAAAATATGCCTGGGCATTGCTTGGAGGGAGCCAACGCTGTGCCAGAAACTAAGCCGACTCTTTCATGCTACACAGGGCCAGGGCCAGCACATGGACCTGTGCTTGGTAGAGTGCTGTGCAGCATGAGGTGGGGAAGTGCTGTGTGCCCTGGGCTTATGGCCTGGAAGGACTCTGTGAGCCTGCAGGATCTGCTAGGTGATGAGTTGAGGACTGGGGGAGATCTGGCTTGAGGCTGCTGTGCCCCCATCGTGCCCGTCCTCCTTGGAGGGGCAGAATGTCAAACCAAGCCATTCCTCCCACATGCAGAAGAGCTAGCAGGGCTTGTGCTAGATGGGACCCCTTGCCAAACCCACCGTGTAGGCAGGGCAGCTGGCCACAGGGCTTGCAGCAGATGATGAGCTTATGCAGATGTCATCTGAGGGGCTCTGATTCTTCTCAGAGTCGGGTTTTCAGTTAACAAATGTGCTGCTCATGCAAGCGGTGGAACAGGGTGAATGGCAGAGCTGCCCGGAGAGAGAAGCATCCTCAATTTTTTCTGCGGTTCCCTCCCCTGCCCCTGGCTCTGCAGCTGGGCCAGGCTTCCTGCCCTCTCCCTCCTCCTGGGTGTCAGAGAGCTTTAGTGGTGATGGCTGTCTCATACTTTGGCTGTAGCGCAGCTGCATGGACAGCATAAGACTGTCAGGACAGGAACAACGAGTAGGCAGCGTTAGGTCTCTCCGTGTCAAGTGCCACGGGTTGTTATTGCAGTACACGCTCTGACTGTGGCACGGCTCATCGGGCACAAGCCGGACTTTACTCCTGCGCAGCACACATGATTTGCAGCCGTCACCTTTATATCATCCTCCAGCCAGAGCCTCCGTACCCAGAGCTGCTCCAAGCCACGCTGTGTTACGGAAACAGTGATTGTGTCCCATTAAATGGAGGGCATGGCTGAACTGCTCTGCAACATGACAGAGACCAGGGAAAGAGGTTTGCAGCAATGTCAAAAGCAAATGGGTTCCCTAGCTTGAAGGCTGGTTTGGAACAACCTGCCCAGCCAGGTTTAGTCTGGTACCACCAGAGGCATTGCCCCTCTGCCATCATTTTCAAGGGAACCAATTCACAGTGGGGAAAAAAAATATTTTCAAGCATATTTTACCATCTCAAAGATCCTCTCTGAAAGCTCCTGTGTAAAATAGTGCTTCAGTACCATGGGACTCAGACAAACTGGCCATAGTTATAACCACCTTGTTTCCGAGTTTCAGTTTGAGATGTTTTGAAAAACATATGATTCACTGCTTTTTGGACCCAGACCACTTCAGAAAGGGAGCAAGGTTGTTGTCTATTGCTTGAGCTACTTGTGCTGACACACAAAGAAGGAGACAGTATTACACACCAGGCTTGGAAATCAGTTCATTAACATTGTCTCTGACTTTTTTTCTCAGCTGCCATTTCTTTTGTTCTGGTGTAGTTCCCTTTTTGTCAGCTTGCTCCCTTCTCATTCAGAGGACCAGCTGGTCTCAGTGCTTCTGAAAAGGGCCTTGCAGTGTTCTCCAGTAATTACTTCGCACACCCTTGCATACAGCTGGCGGAAGGCATTGCTCCGGTCATTGGTAAGGCATGTTTGTGTTTTTCACAAACTGGGGTAAGTTTCGAAGATCCTGCAGCATGCAGAGGCAGCCCACTTTTATTTGGTTGCCTGATCATTTTATAAGCTCTTTCGGTTGGATGAATAGGAGGAGGAAGTCTTTGCATGTGGAGGTTTGAATGGGCAAAGGTAGCTAAACAGGGAACCGCCACTCCTCATTCATTGAGTGCATTCAGGAGCTGCCACTTCTGCAGCGCAGGGAAGTTCAGACTGGGGTTTATCGGTGCAGGCTCACTTGGTGATGTACGGGATTGGGTATATGTGCACAGCTTGTGGCGTGAGAAGGAGTGTTGAAGAAGTACCATAGAATCATAGAATCACTGAGGTTGGAAGGGACCTTTAAGATCATCAAGTCCAACCATTAACCTGCCCTGATAAAAAACCCCATGTCCATGTCCACATCTACCCTTTTCTTAAACACCTCCAGGGATGGTGAATCCACCACCTCCCTGGGCAGCCTATTCCAATGTTTAATAACCCTTTCAGTGAAAAAATATTTCCTAATATCCAATCTAAACCTGCCCTGACATAACTTGAACCCGTTTCCTCTTGTCCTATCACTTGTCACCAGGGAGAAGTGGTCACCCCCCATCTCTCTACAACCTCCTTTCAGGTAGTTGTAGAGAGTGATAAGGTCTCCCCTCAGCCTCCTCTTCTCCAGGCTAAACAACCCCAGTTCCCTCAGTCGTTCCTCATAAGGTTTGTCCTCCAGACCCCTCACCAGCTTCGTAGTCCTCCTCTGGACACACTCCAACACCTCAATGTCCTTCTTGTGGTGAGGGGCCCAGAACTGAACAGGGTACTTGAGGTGGAGCCTCACCAGTGCCGAGTACAGGGGGATGATCACTTCCCTAGTCCTGCTGGCCACAGTGTTCCTGATACAGGCCAGGATGCTGTTGGCCTTCTTGGCCACCTGGGCACACTGCTGGCTCATATTCAGCCAGCTGGCCACCAATACGCCCAGGTAAGATTTGCTCATGCATCATAAAGTTATTTTTTCAAACAACTTCTGAAGTCTGTAATTTTGCTTTCTCCTCTTAAAGCTTCATGTTTTCATTTCTTTCCCTGAGGTTTGGAAGGCTTGAACGGCACTGTCTCATGTAACTGTATTAAATGTGGAGTGAATGTTCTATGGAAAATACCACATGAGGTGGTTATGCTCTCTATGCAGAGTATAGACATGGATCAGAAAGGCCAGGTCAGCTTGGAGACCGGTACCACCAAGCAGCAGTGCACAGAGAAAATCTGAGGGTTGTGAGCATTACCCAGTGTCCCTTTGGTAAGGGACAAGCAGTGGTGGGGCTGCCAGCGACATCAGGAGGAAAAGCATCCTGTCACAGGGCTATAAGCCCAGGTTCAAATGCTTCCTTGGTCTTACAGCAGTTAAACCTGCATTTTCCACCTCCACGGGAGAAAATCATGGCAAACAGCTTTTGAGCAATTTGAGGTCCCCTGGCTTGCGTTGTTGTTGGACACCTAAATACTTTAAAAAGACCAGATATAATTCCCTTCAAAACCACAAAGCTTTTTGCCAAGCCCTTTTCCTTTGAATTTCTAGTGACTAACCTAAGCCTCTCCTCGGCATGACAGCTGTTGTGAATTGAATTATGTGTCTGCACTGTCCATGAGCCAAAACCCAAAACTAGCCACCCAGGTTCCCTCATGCATCTCCCCCTGAGTATTTCTTTCCCCCAGCCATTTCCAGGCTATGTCCAGAGCTGCCACCAGCAGAGCATTCATTCAGACCCTCCTCGAGCTTGGGGTCCAGGAGAGAGCTGGAGAGGAAAGAAGCAAGCATGTTCAACAAGCAATTTCAGCCCTGTTGGGTTCAGGTTTTGTTTTCCTTTTGGAAGCTCTCCAGGATGTTTGAAGTCCCCCACGTGCAGGGATGAAGCCCTGTCTCTGGGCTGCTTACTGAGGGATTACAATGGACCCACAGACCTCAGGGAGCTCAAGGAGCTGGGACACTGAACACCAACAGGCTGTGGGGGTATTGGGGCTGCCAGCCTGGGATGGGGCATGTCCCCATGGGGCTGAGCTGGTGTCCTACAGAGGTGCTCTGCCAATGTGGGGCTGTCTCCGTGAAATCTCTGTGCTTCAGTGCCTTCGCTGGCATCCTGGTAAAGCAAAAAGAGATCACTTTGGACTACATCTGTAAGGCAGGTCTGGGAAGCTGCGAAAATCCTTCTGGCTGCGCAAGGGAATTTTAGCACTAATTTGGCAATATATCATTTCTAGATTCTCCTCTCTAATAACACCTGTCCTCCATGTCCTCCTTGGCTATTTTCCTCTGTTCTCCGCTGCAGCCAAAATGTCATTTACTTTTGAAAGATTAGGAGCTGCCACTTTCAAGCACTGTCTGGAAAAAGTTACTTCAATGGTGAAATATCCTCCAACACTGAATTACCTCTCAACAACCTCAGAAACAACTCAAAATAGCAGAGGTGCCTACGGTGCAGCCTGGAGATAGAATGTAACCCCTAACATCCCAGAGCATGGTCCAGGGCTGCCTTCCTACTAACTGGAGTCTGGGAATGCAGGTCTGGATGTACTTCAAGGTTTCCATGGCAGGTGGTGGTAAGCAAGACTATCTGCTTGGTGGGAAGACAGAAGATACTGTGCCTGCCTCTATTTAAAGGCAATAACTTTTGAAGTTATTTAGAGAATGGTTGCTGCCTTTGAACACTCCCTGTGCGTGTGAGGAAGCAGATAGCAGCACAGATAAGCTTTTACTAAGTTTCCCAGTTTTTCACTTGGAAATTCTCTTTTCCACCAGATAACCATCCCTTCAAAACCAGATCTTTAAATTTCTTGAAATGGACCCACTACTAGAGTAGTTGCTTCCCTGTACTGCTATAAAGATTTCCATTTTGGAAACGATGCTGTTCATGAAAGCATTTGAATGTGTGGGATGAGCTGTATCAGACCACCTTGTGACACAGGACCATGGATCTGCAGTCCTGATTCAATTAACAGTTCTCTTCCGTGTTTCACATTAAGCATGATATGCTGAAGTCTCATCCCATCTGTATGATGACAGCAGAGAAATGATCAGTGTGGCTAATCTCTGCAAGATTCAAAAGGAGATACTGGGTCTACTTTCTGCCCCAGATAACCAAGCCATGAATCCCAAGATAAATCATCAAACTGAAGTCAATAGGTGCAAAGGACCAACAGTATCGAGGAGACTTTCTTGACAGAGAATGCAGGATAGTTACTCTTCCCTGAAGAGCAGATGGAGACATCAGGAAATGAGAGAAGAGTGGAAAGAAGAAATAAGAAAGTTAGACTGGGAAAGGTGATATGAAGTCCCACGCAAATAAAGGAGAGAAAACACATGCTTTGGTGCTTTCTTGGATCAGGTCCAAAAAAGTCTTACAAACATGCAGCTAGTGTAGAATAGTAAAGATCTATTCTGCTTTTTCTGCTTTAATTTTGGTATATCATGTTTAAATTAGCGTGCTAGCTTGCGTCAAGTACATGCTTTGTAATTAAATTTTGAAATGACATTTAGTTTTCTGAGAAAAATGTTTTTAAAATGAATTGGTTATACTTCAGAAACTCAAGTTTGTTGACAAAGATGGTTTCTGTTAATGAAAGACTAAACTGGATGCATTAAGAATGAGAGGAATATAAACCATATGCTGTTATGTTTGATGCACTAAAAATGGTTCTTCTCTCTACTGGATTCCCTGGGGCTGTTTTCAGACTGGAGGCAATATACATACTTCATTTTGTGGTTTAGCACTAGATAACGCAATTAGATGCAAGTTGGAAAAACTGAATATTCTCGGTCCACTTGGAGACCAGCCTGGTCCACTTGGAGTCTTCCACTTTCTGCTGAAAAGCTGAGGGGACTAGTTCTCAATGTCTTATTCTTCACAAGTCAAATCATAAAACTAGAATAGTTGCATTTCAAGGTTGAAACTTGCTGTGTTTTGCTGCTTTTCTGTATTTTCACTGAAATTTAAGTAATGTATCAAGCCTAAAGCACATCCATTTTGAATAAAGAACATCTTGTATTTTACACTGGAGGCTTTGGCATTCTTTTCAAGAAGGCTGCAAACCACTCTTGGGAAAGAGAGTTTGTATCGCTTTCAGCAGTTGCCTATTTACGAGAAGCTGAAGACATTCAACAAACTGGATGAGCATGTCTCTCATAAACAATTTTAATACCTTAATTTTAGGATCTTTGAATTTAACAGCAAATGTTGGCCTTGGCTTCGAGAACCACCATCCTTTGAAAACTAAATTATCAGATGCAGGGACTACATATGGTTACAATAAAAAGAAACATTCACAAAGATTATTGTAAGTAAAAGCATACCATTCAGAGGGATGTTATTCTTTTTCTGGTTGGGCTGCTGATATTTATGAGTGTTTGGACAAGAGCTGGGTATTTGTGGATATGTTTATAAATCCCAAACAGCTCTTGTAGTTTGGTAGGAAAAAATGTCTTTATACCGTTTGTATTCCAAGTGCATTATATCTCCTTCAGCTCTAGAAAGGCTTTGAGCAATTGCACTGTAAAGATTGCTGTCTCCAGTATAATATCTTCTTGACTGACTCAGTTAAAATCAACATTGTGTTTCTTGTAAAGTTTACAATAAGTGCAATGCTGTTTCTGTTTGAGATAATGGGAGCATTGTCATCAACTTCAATGAAAGTTTTTATGTACGTTAATGGAACAAAAGAATTCATTTTGGCACAGATAACTACTATGTCCCCTTCCTCCCAGTGAAGTACCTTATTTAGCTTCTCAGCACCCAGACCATCCCGGTGAGGTCTGCAGGCTCAGTCTTGCATGTCTCTGAAGAAGGGTAGGACATTAAACAGGGAAATGAATAAGCTCACCCACATGGGAAAGCACATCTATATGAAAAGTTGGTAATGTCTATTGCCCAGAACTAGAATAAAGCAAGCTCCATTTACCTGCAGCTGTAGCACTGCCTTTGGATGAATCCCTTCTGCTTTGTGAAACACTGCTCAGGAGACAAAAAATTTTGCACAGTCCCAGGCAGTCACAAATACCCTTATTTAACCAGAGCTATCCTACTTTAATATTCTAGAATGTTTGATGTGTCTGTAGAGAGATTATACTGTGTTGATCGGCACATCTCGTGTCTTGGATGCACTGATATTAACTTTGGAATCCTTGCTGTTGTGTTTGTCTTCTAGCCTTCTGCTGATGCACTTGATGATCTTTGGGATTTGTGCTATTGTGTGGTATTTTTCACTCTTCTGATTTGTAGAAGATCACTCTGGCTGTATCTGCAACAGTGGCTCAAGAGACCCATCACATGGACATGAGCACTGGTTTCTGATGACTCCCCCAAGCACCTTCAGGCTCCTTTAGGAAGGTGGCTGTGTTGATTTGAGTGGGAAAGTGGGGCACAAGGACTGCAGGAGAAGACCTCTTGTAGATTAGTCTTTTGCCTGCATTTTAAAGTGGGATGTATAATGATGACTTCTGTTCTCATTGCTCTTGGTTGAAGATTTGATCTCCCTTTTCTGACTCAGTGTGAACTGCATCTTAGCTAGGTGGTTTTTGGCTTCTCTGCTAATCTTTCCAACATATTCCTTCATGCTGGAGTTTAGTGTTGCCAGCTGAGGTTTCAGGATTTTGGGTCTACTCAGGATTTCTTTGTGAATCAGGGTGTTATACCTCCTTGTATCATCACCTCATCAATGTCTTTAATCTTCTGAAATTAATTTAAAATGAAAGCACACTGTACAAGTGGAGTGTGCCTTTTGTATTTCTTATGAAACAAAACAAAAGCCCAGTAACATCAAATAAGTAGAGCTTGTGCTGCTCCTGCTGTGGTGTCCACACATCCACTTTCTAAGCTGATTTGGCCTATACTAAGAAGCGCAATGACTGCCAACAGCTGTGCGTGCTGTACTTATTACACCTACCAAAGCATTTGTGAAATTCTACAAAAAGGCTAGAACACTTTTCTTCCATCCTTCCTTGCTTTCTTGCTTTCTCTCTTTCTTGGAAATGGCATATATTTAAGTAACATTACCCCAGATCTTGTTGTGGGAGCAAAGTAGAAGTGAGTGGAAAAGATCTGAGCTTAATCTCGAGTTTCCAAAAATAGAAGAGGTAACCTTTTTGTCAACTAGAGAAGGCATTGTACTCCACCAATTACACGATGCCAAGAGCTGAACAAGGGACTTATACCTGCCCCAATCCATGTATGAATGCACCACAAAGGCATTTCTCTTCTGAAGCCTCCAGTAAACCCAGCAGAGGCTGCATTTAGAGAGAAATGAACCTTTGCATTTTCCCCTTCACAACCACCTTCACAACAATGTTTTCTCATAAGACACAGTTCTGCTGAACAGGCAAATACATTAAATAATATCCACTGTTTCAAAATATATTATTTTTATTGAAAGAGCTGCTCTGTTTCACTCATGAACCTCAAAGAAAACATCTATGTATCCAAAGACATTTTCAAAGTGGTTAACCTATCTAAGTAAAATCAGAAGGAAACAAATTGTCATAAGAAAGTGCCTTTGTTCAGCTGAGTAATTCAGTCAGATGGTATATGCTTGGCGGTGCTGTTCCTAGCTTCCAAAATGCACAGTGCAACAGGCATCCCTCCAACTGCCAGCACCTTATAGATTGAGAGGTACTTGAGTTTTCACTCATTTTCTAGTTGTTTTGAATGTAGAATAGCAACTAGAAACAAAGGGAACATTTAGTGATTTGGCCTGCTTCCAAACTGCACTAGCAAGTGACCCTACCTTTTCAACGTAAACTAGTCTTCAGGTGCCAGCAGTCAAGGTGGTGTTCATACATGATTTTCTGAATAATGAAGCTACTAATATTGACATTTAATATCACCCAGCGCCAACAAAAGGTAGTTGTATAATTGAGGAAAAGTATCAAGCAGCCTAACCCTTGAAATTATTTATTTCTATTTTAGAGCAGCTGATCCTAATCTAATTAAATAATAGATGAGATGCCTCAAACAGCAAATCTGATTAGATTTTTATTAAAGGGGATAATGCCTGTTTCCCTTTGGCAGCATCAGTCTCTGGGGTTAAATAAATGTCTGAATCACATGGTGAGGGTTTAGCTTTGATCTACTGATGACAATATAGTTCCTATTATAGAATTAGCATTTTTTAATGGAAGCTGCAGAATTACTTTTGCTTTCTTGGCTGAATTTTTCTGCTCCAAAAGTTAACTGCTTTCCTTGCTTCTGTAGTTGTGTTGATTTATGTTTGGGTGGTTTCAGCTGCGTGGGCTTTTAACAGGAGATAAAAGATGATAAACAGTGGGTTTGAATTGAACAAATGAAACAACTCCTGCCACTGACATTTGCCTGTATTCTAGTATACAGACTAACCAGCAGACTAACCTCTATTAAAGGAGGAGGTCACATATTCCTTTATAATTTCTTGCAGAAAATTCTAGTACTGTTCCTAGAATGTCATATTTGGGAGTGGTTAAAGAAAACAATCTTATGTGTGGCAAGTAGAAAAACAGTCATTCTACTTTTTCCAGATATAAGGAATTTTTATTTAAGACTTTTACTCATAGTCAGTTTCTGCTGTTTTATTTCCTATTATGGACCTAAGCCAGAAGCAGAATTTGGCCTTTAACTTGCTACCATTTGCAAGGCCAGAATCTATAGTTACAGCTACATTTTGTGTCCACCTGCCCTCTTTACGAGGAACTCCCATCAGCGATGTGTTTCATGGCCCCTGCTGCAACCCTGATTGGGCCTCAGAGGTGGTGTGATCTCTAATACAGCCTGGTCCTCCCACTGCAGCCGCGGCAGCACCGTTGTTCTGCCACCCCCACATCATTAATGATGTTTTGGACAAGTGGAGCAAGTTTTTTGTTTACTTGGTCATAGATGAAACTAAATATTCCTCTGACATATATTTGTTTTAACTACAGATTCTAAATTCTTTTTTCTTTGCATGGGTGTGATTTGTACATATGAAAATAGTGTCATACAGAAGTGACAAGGTGAAAAACATTTTTTTTAAAAAAACAGAACTTAACAGAACAGAAAAGTTCTTAAGAATCTTCTCAAGCACAATGACTTTTCATTCTCATGAGCTTTGAATAGAAAAAAATGACACTCTCCAAGTCATTCGTTCATCCATTCTCCTTTTTTTCCCGTCAGCTAAAAACATAGCTCATGATTTGAAGTTTATTAATATGTATGTGTAAACATGGACTTGGAATTATAAACATTTATGTATTAACCATATAACTGTATCACCTTTTATTGCCAGCGCCCTTTGAGCTTGGTCTTTGAAATTCAAAGGATCTGACAAATGTGGGCACTGTGGGTTCATTTTAGGAAGCACTGCCTCTGACATATGTGCGCTTGTACACTTTTTATTTTAACACAACGTAGGAAGATGAAAGCAAGGGTAACAGTAAATAAAACACCTTTTCTTCTTCAGCTGTAGACTATACAGTTTCATAACAGTTGTTTCTAAATATTGCAGAAACTCCGTGGTGGCATGTTAGAAATCTCACGGAGAAGCATGTAACAAACAAAAAGCACTGGGTGCTGAAGCAGGGGAATTTGGTTCCTGTGCAGCATCCTTTTTTGTCCAATCAGAGGAAAATTCAGATGAAGAATCTGCAGAAAAGCATTAGGGGAGCAAAGTCATACTACAGACCTTGACTTTCAGGATCCAAAGCAACAAACACATTCTCAATGTCCTTACTCAAGGGGCTATGTCAGAAGTCTTAATATTTTGAGCAAGTAATGCTACTCACCAACAGTTTTAAGATGAAAATCCCTTTTTAAAAAGAAATGTATGTGCAAAAGGAAGCAGAATAGACCTTGGAGAGAGTCATCTCTGAGGCTGACTAGTGAGTACAACGACAAAGCAAATTTCTTCCTCCTTTCACAAAACAACATTATTTTTTACTTTTTTTTTTTTTTGGATGGAAGCCTGCAAAGATTTTCTATAGGGAAATAGTTGATTTTTCTTTACTCTAAATTTAATCTATGCTCAGACTTACATCTGGCCTAACTTGCTTATTTACAGAAGCCCATATCTCTTACCCCAGTGCTTCCTTCACAGACCTCTTTCTTGCTCTACTTCCCCATCTCCTAAGAAATATAGAAGGTTTTGGAACTTCTTCTATTTGTTTGAGATACAATAATTGTTAAAAAAAGCTTTTAGGTGGCTTGACAGTGTTAAAATCTAGCAATATTTCATAAACATTAAAAACAAACTTTTGGACAAACAGCATAATTCTCCTCAATACAGGCCATGAATGAGCTACAAAACCAGCTTCTTGCCATGCACATCACAGGAATACCTCTTCATCTTCCTGCAAAATTTTCATCAAATAAGCATCATTTGTGTTGTGCTGGGGAGGCCATCACCACTGGGATATTCTAGAGAAACAAGGAGTGAATGTTTCCTTTATGGACCTCTCCTCCTTCCCTTTCAGTGCAGGGAATACTCATCTTAAAGTTTCACTAACGAAACCTGTGGCCATCTGTCTGAAAGGGCGCATGCCTTTCCTCTTGCTGTTTCTGTCCTCACTCTTCCCACTCTTCTTTCCATATTTACTTACAAACACTTCCCTGACTTCTTTATAGCTCCTCATATGGCTGGTACTTATAGCCTGCCTCTGTTAATCCTCAGTATCTTTCTTTTTCAGCTTCCCTCACCATTTCGTCTCTTCCTAGGACATTTTTCTCCATATCTCATGGCAATGGCACATCTGATTCTGCCTCACTTTGTGAACTTGTGCTACTGAGAATGCAGAGGGGTGAAATTGGTTGGGAGGTCAGAGTTTGCTGACGCTGTTACCCTTGGTAGAATAGAAAGCCAAAGAAATTACGGTACATGATACAAACCTTAGAATACAAATCAAATGCATCAGGCTCTAAATACAGCTAGAGAAGTCAGTGGCTGAATGGACACTAGAGACATCCTTTCATATAGCGTGGCACCGCGTTCACACAAAAACATTTCAGTGCATTACTGCACCTGAAGCATTAGTAGAATGTTTTCTTATTAGTATCTGTTTTAGAACTGTATAGTAATCGACCTTTTTGTCTGACCTGACTGAACGAAAAAAAGGAGAAAACCAGTTTGTAATTACCTGAAACAAAACATGTTTACATTTCCTGGGGAATTGAAAAGGAAGCAAAAGGAAATTAGCCAGGTAAGGCCAACATATTTCTTTCATTCCTAAATAATACATTCTGTATAGTGTTTAGGCTTGGAGGTTAAAGGGTAGAAAGGAAAATACTTTTCCTCTTCTGTATAAAATATTACATGGTTTTGCACTTTTGAAATGAGTAAGTCAAGATAAATTGTTCAGATTTTTCCCCTTTTCCCCCCTCTTTTGCTTACGTTATGTATGGATATACCCAAAACAATATTTTTCAGAAAACTATTATCTGCAAAAAACCTCCTCACCTAGGTCTTTCAGTAGAACACAACAGCGTCATATCCTTCCAACTTGCTCTCCTGTTAAAGCCTGACTCATGAACAATGCCATATCCTTCAGTGTGACTGTGTGCTTCAGAGGGGGCTGCAGATTTAAATCAGGCAATTTAATGTTTCCAATTATAGGAAATGTATTTGGAAGGATGCCAAAATGCTAAATAGCTTGATAAAAAAGAAAGGTTCTTTGTTTCAACTATTTCTTATTGCACTACACGCTTCCCTTGCCACCACTTTATTAGAGATGAGAACTCTGCAGGAGATCCTGTTCTTTATTAATTTATTTTAAAGTTATTAACTGTATTTGCAACAGCAATACCAAAGCTTGAATTCAAGGGCAAACTCTGGATTAGGAAAGAGTCCAGTGGGTTAGGCCATTAGCTTGGGACTGGGGAGGAATGGCTGTAATTCCCACTCCTGACAAAGCCTCCTTGTGCAACCAAACCACTTGGACCCAAATGATTAGAGGCGTTTCATTTTACTCCTGTGTCAAATAATGCAAGTCAGGAACCTCTAGTGATCTGGTGCTTTGTCTCTGTCTGTGACAATTTCTGTTGTCGGAAGGGTTTGTGAGGATAGCTATCTGAAGAATTTCTCAGTGATTATTTAAGAAATCCTGAAAGAAATCTAACACATGCACTTCGGCATTCACAAGCACACTTTGTTTCACTTTGTAGTAACTCGTGGGAATGGGTTTATCTTTGCACCCTGCTGGATATTAGACCTTTGTCCAGGTGTCAAGGAAACACTCTTCTCTTGCAGGAAGAGGGAACGGGCCATATTCTTCTCTGTAGCTCCTATGCCTTTCCTGATATGGGAATTGATAGGAATGGTAATTGGAAGCTGAAATCAGGATTTTCAGTTCATTCAATAAAGTTCTAATGAAAAGAGGGGCCTTATGAGCTAAAACAGCAGAGGACTTTGCTAGTCCCCTAAGGATTATGGAGTTTAAAGGGTCACAGCTTCTTGTGGCAACTAGTTGATGACATTAGGAGCTTAATGCTTGTTTGGATTTTGCCAACGAAATGTAGGTGAGATAAGGAAAAGAACCCACAGTAAAATTTACAAACCAATTAGTCAGCATTATAACAAGTTACTTCACAAATGGAGACACAAATAGAAATGTTTATATTGGGGATTTTTCTATCCCTTTGAGCTATCTTATTTCTGCTTTAAAATACTTGGGTTTACTCACTGAAATATTCTGCTTGCAATAGCATTGGGTTAAATACAATAGAACAACATGTTAAATTGTTTGTTTGTATAATGACTTGTGGGACAGGTCCTCACTCCTCACTTGGTGCAATTTGGCAGGGATTATATGAGCTCAAGAGCTGTCGCTACATAATTAGTTGTCAACTAATTTGTTCTAAGGCAGGGTTACATGAAGAAAATTTTCTCTAGTGATAGTTACCAAAATGCATATTTTACTGCTTGCATTATCCCACTGTTGGCATTTACGTTTTCCCTTGGAGCACATGCTAATGAACTTTAAAAACCACAGCATCCTTATTACTCTGTGGCTCTGGATGTTTACGTTGCTGCCTAGGACATCTGTGACACAGCCGTCTGTCTAACCTGCACTGGCTTTACTAAGTAGTGTATCAAATATAACAGTATTGCACCAGTGAGATGAAAGCTGATGGAGGTGGGTTAAGCAAACTTGGCCATACATGCACCGTGCCAACATGTTGGACTATCCTGGAGGTTACAGGACTAGTTCAGGCTCAGGGTTTCTTCCTTGTCCTGCTCCAGAACTTATTCAGAAACTTCTCTGGACTGCTGTCTTTTATCCAAGTTTGGCCCTGGCAGAAGGCTGGGAGCTATCTCTGCATCACAGTGTAAGGTTACCCCTTTTCAGAGATGCCAGGTAACTGGAGAGCTTGCAGCTTCTGAGGGTTCTCATTATGTTTGAGGCCCAGGTTCATCCAAGTAAGGCACTTATGCCGAGGAGCCGAGATTGAGTTTTTCAAGGCAACTGGTGATCTAGGTGCATTCAGTTTGTGTACCACAGAATTCCTTAGGGAGCAAGAAAAACAAAGAATTGGCTTTCAAAGGCCAGTTGCTACAAATACGGAAGTATTGTCAGAAATTCAGAAGTATTGGACCTAAATTTCAATTAAATATTCATCATTATAAAATATTACACTGCTCACTTGTATTAACATGTAACAATTGCATTTCATTATTTTTACTAACCATCCAGTAGTTACAAAGACTCATTTATGACCACTTAACAACCAGACTCTTAATATTTGTAGTGCAATTAGCCTGAAACAGTCTTGAATAATGTCCTGTTTACAACTGAAGTAATAAACCAAGAGCACCAGGGGACAGAAAGGCTAATTAAAGGGGGCAATTGGAGAAACAATCCAGTGTTGGATGGCTGGAAACAAGTTGTTATAGTTCCTGTATGGGGTAGATTTATGCTAAAGGTGATTAAACCTTAAAAGTATTTGGTTTCTTTTTACATGTCTGTTTGGACTCACTGGACCTGATTCTCATTTACAGCCAGACTTCTTTACACTTCCAGTGGCAGTATAAAAAGTCTTTAGGAGGATATTTACTGCCAAAGTGGGCTAAAGAGGGCCTAGCATAAAAGGGCAGTAAAAATCAGACTGGACAAAGAAGTTAGTAGGAACAGTTTTCCTACCCCTAAGTGCTCAATATTTTATAAAGGCAGTGGGATATTAGGGAATTAATATCATTACTGTATAATGAACACAGACCAATTGTATCCAGATATGTTGTCTAATTGCTGCTAACTAACACTCAAACCCTTCTAAGGACTGCCTGAGTCATGCTGGAGTGCTTGGCCACCACTCATAAACTGAACTGGGTAGCAGTGATTAGGATGCTCTTGTCATGCTTCCAAAATCTGCTTTTTTTTGGGAAAACTGTTCACTGATTGTCTGCCATGAGCATATTCATTAAGAATACAGTTTTGCAGTTTCTTTTAATGAGACTGAGCCAAAAATCAAGACATCTGAAGCATAAGACAACTTAAGACTTTTGCCACCAAGTTTGGTGTTTCATGTTTTCAAGCTTTCCTCTGCAAGTTGTAAAGCCAAACTTACTTTTCTGTTTAATTTTTAAACAAAATCTGATCTCCTCTCTGAGTCTAAGAGCTTTAGCTCTCTTTCCTAAATACACTGAGATTTGCGGCAGAGATGCAAGAGTTGGAAATGCTAAAGTTTGAGACCAGCAGTGTAGCTTTACTCATCGGCCATGCAAGTATGCTGTCCTTTTAGCTAAAATTAGTAGTTTTGCTACTGTTGGCTTCAGTGGGGAAAAAATTTTACCTGAGTAATGCAATGATCTTCTTTCCTAAAGAAGTAGCAGATTAGAAAATAGAGTCTGGATTATGATAACTTGATAATCAATATTATATTTCTTGGTTATCTTATACATGATGAATTTGTCCTGTATTTGACATATATAAAGTTGCTTTAAAAGGTTTTAAGGGTGGTATAAGGGACTATATTTTTTCCCCAGATTATTGATTATGTGTACGCATAGGTACTCAGGAGGACTCTGGAGATGCTGGTCTTCTGTGAAACAAGACTACACTCTTGGCTGCTTGGACATAGCTGGCTTCTGTGCAAGGCCTGAGCTCTCACCGCCCATTCAGTGTGAACTCACACATGTCAGTGCACATTGCAGGATGCCACGGGCCCTGGCTCCTAGCCCAGCGCTAGCGGCATTTTAAGTGACCTTTGTGCTATCTTTGCCATGCATACTGTAGGGAGCAGACAGCCAATGTGAAAAAGGTCCTGCAGGGTTAATCACAATTGATAAAGGCATAAACAGAGATATTTTTAACATAATCTTTCCATGTGGGCTTGTACTTTGTGTCATGTCTAACACTTTCCTTACAACATGGTCCTTAATGCATGATCTCTCTTTTTTTTCTCATTTTTATCAGTTACATGTGATGTAGAAGATGGGCTGCACCAGCTCCGCTCTTGTGCAGGTCAGCCTCACACTAGGCTTAAAATCACATGTATGCATAGAATCATTTAGGCTGGAAAAGACCTTTAAGATCACCAAGTCCAACTGTTAACCTAGCACTGTCAAGTCCACCACTAAACTATATCTCTCAGCACTACATCTACACATCTTTTAAAATACGTACAGGGATGGCGCCTCAACCACTTCCCTGGGCAGTCTGTTCCAGTGCTTGACAACCCTTTCTGTTAAGAAATTTTACCTAATATCCAATCTAAACCTCCCCTGGTGCAATTTACAGACTTCTCCTCTTGTCCTATTGCTTGTTACCTTGGAGAGGAGACCAACCCCCGCCTCTCTACAACCTCTGTTCATGTAGTTGTAGAGAACGATAAAGTCTCCCCCAGTCTCCTTTTCTCAGGCTAAACAACCCCATTTCCCTCAGCTGCTCCTCATAAGACTTGTGCTCTAGAGCCCTCATCAGCTTCATTGCCCTTCTCTGGACACGCTCCAGCACCTCAGTGTCTGTCTTGTAGTGAGGGGCCCAAAACTGAACACAGTAAATTCTGAAACTGAACACGGTATTCTTGCCAGTTCATTTCTGGTGTAACTCCATTAGAGTGGGAACAGATAACACACGGGGAAAATCTAACTGTAGAGCTTTCCAAGATTTTTTTCTGTCCCTTTCAACTCAACAACCAGCTGGGGGAATAAAGTGACAAATGTTGCTTTGTCTGCTTTTCAGAAGGACATACCGTGCAGTATCATTCAGGATGTTTTGAGAAGTTGGAGATACGCTGTCTGAAGAAAAGGTTTTTGAAAGTTATGAAGCATCTAGTTGCCAAAAGACTGCAGTTCAGGTTAGCTGGGAGGTCCACAAGGGAATGTGGATGAGTCTGCAGATGTGTAAAGGACACTAAGCCTTCAGCAAATATTATTCAGCATACTGATTAGGGACTAGACACTGATAGTATAAAGTTGAGATGTATGGCAAAAAAAAGAAGAAAAAGAAGAAAACCAGATGTGAAATCTAAAGTAGCCTGATCAGCCAGGCTACTTGGAGCTTTGGCTGAACTAATGGGAGAGTATTATACAGGGAAGTCAGGTCAGAAAATTTACAGGAAATGATCAGACTCAAATTGCTATAAATTCTCAGCACATTTTTTTCCATAATAAGTCAATGCTCTTTTAAGTAAGTTATATACAGGGGAAAGATTTCTTAAAGGGCAGGAGAAGTCATATTATTTATTCATAATTTAACAGTAAGAACCATCTAACTTTTAAAAGTAAGTTTAAATGACAGAAAGTTGAAATGAGCAAGGGAAGCTAGGAAGTAGTCTGTCTTCCAAGGAAAGTGGAGTGCAGAATTTATACATTGCTTGTGATGGATCTCATTCCCAAAGTCTGTTTTGCCCAGGGCTCTAGGATCTGGGAATCGTCTTACAATATTTATTGGTCTCATGGTTCAGATTCCAGGCTTGTCAGCAGTGCAAGCACGGAAGAATTGTGGGTTTGAGTCAAACTCGCTCACTGGTAAGGGCAGCTTGTTAAAAATGATTCCCATCATACATCCCTCTGTTTGCTTTCAATATCAGGGTGATAAAGAGGTTGGTTAAATAGGGCAGGATGTTATAGTAAATGCCTCTCTTTAGAGGCTGATAAATTGCCTTTACATAAGCAGCACTAAATACTTTTTGTTGTTGTTTTTTGTTTGTTTTTTTTTTTTTTTAAATGAAGTCCTGTGGAAGCTGTGCCTGAGGAAGGCTCATGAAAAACCACCAGAGGCACAACAATTTAAAACTCATTTAGGCATGGAGCAATCCACGAGAAGTGGTGTGAAAGGCTCACAGTACCAGGCTTAGATGGATAGTTGGCAGAACTTCACAGGCGACGGTGTCTTCTGAGGACTCAATCCTATAAATTAGGAGAGAATTTCATTGCAGGATAGATTTATGAATGTAGTATTTATGTCAGAGAGGGAGAGGAGAGAAGAAAGGTTTTTAAAACTTTGTTTAAAATATTTCTTGTAAAAAGTCTCATTAATTTTTATCTTTATAAGCCAGCTGGATAAATCAATAGAAAGCAAATTGAGTATTTTAAGATTTTGGAAAGGACACTTGCATCTTCTTTTCTTTTAGTGTTTGCATTCATTTCCCTGTTTCTGGAAGCCCATGGGGTTGGGATTTTTAGAGACTCTTCTCTAACCATAGGGAGACATAAATGCCTGGGCTCGTTTAGATGGACACAGTTCTGTGCATCCCAGGTTTTGCTGGGTATTCACATATGGGAACAGTATTAAATCACAATGTTTATAAAGAGGTATTGGATGTTCAGGAAATAAGTAATAGACCCCAGGTATTTTCACCTTGAAATCACTGCTGAGAATCCAAATTTCGAGTGACAAGAGGAAAATGTTGGCATTTGTAACCCTCAGCCTCCTGAAATACTGCTATGATCATGTCATGAGTCCCTCGTGTCCCCCAAGGCTGGACTTCAACCACAGCATCTCTGGATCTTGTAACGTAAGCCTTTGACAACTGATATATGCTGGTTTGCTTCCTCCACCCCCTTGAAGAAAATAAGAGATCCAGTTGCTAAGCCATGTGGCTATATGGTCTAGCTGCTCAGGAAGGATGAGGAGCAGCACTTTCTTCAGGCTCTGAGCCCACAGAAGAGCTGTTCAGCTCTTTTGGTCCTTTGGTGATGTTCGTTGAGGGTGTTTGAGTCTCAGGAGATTGTTATCTGTGTCAGTTTTCTCTCTGCATGACAAGGACTCTGCTCCAAGGAGAGGGAGTGAAGGAAGGAGGGTGGTGGCTCACCCTCTCTGGAGGGAATTCTCCCCAAGCCTTGCTTCAGTGGAGACAGAGGCAGGTCCCTTATGACCCAGAGCTGATGGTTACTGGTTCTGTGCACAGGAAACCTTGTGCGTGCTCCATGGTGGTCATTACCTCTCCATGGTACACCCTCCATCAACCATCAGCTGGGAAGTAGTCTTAGACCCATCATGGTTTACGTTTCATTCCCTCTAGGCATCTAAGGCCAGTGCTACTTTTTTAACATCCTGAAGAGGTAGTCTTTGCTTTATTTTCAAGGCTTCTAGGGAGACACAGAAGCCATATGCAGATGTGTGGGCTCTTTCTGGCCCCTGGAGTATGAATATTTACAGGTTGCAGGCTAACCACGTTGACAATTGCCAACAAGCATTAGCTGAAGTTTCTTTAGGTGCTTGGAATTGTCTTAAAGGGCTGCCCATGAGCTCCCTTTCATATGCCAAAGGGCTGAAATTAGGGCTCTAACATCTTGAAAATCTATTGACTTTTCAATATAAAGTCCTTCTGCAGAAGAGGGTGGTATGTGGAGGTCTGAATGGCCTCTCCTCTCCCAGCATTCAACCACCAGCAGTGCTGTTGCCTACTTGATGTCCCTTAGTGCAGCAGAGCAGGAATGCCATGTTATGCTTTCTCTGCAAGCAGCCGGAACTGCCAGCACTCTTCACCAGGGAAAATCTGGCCTGTGAGGAGCAGTGTCTATGCAATTATGCAGTACATCAACATGTATACCTGTAAAGACATTTATGATTCATGTAGGTCCAGTGGATAGCAAGGTAGGTATAATTAGGCCAATAAGAGAAGATCCAGCTGGGGTGTGGAGAATTGTCTAGTGCTGCCAGTTCCAAGGGGTTGCAATGACGTACTAATCCAGGTCCAGACATGCTTTAATCAACTCCATCTTTATTAAATGGCAAACAAATTCTCACACTACAGCGGAGAAAAAACATGCATATAGGTAACTCCTGTATCCTGCAGCTCCTGAGGGTAGAGATCTCTCTGCCTCATCCAGGGAGTGAGCAAAAATGCAGGTAAGGACGAAGGACATGCATTTATGGATGCTCTCCTGCGTTCCTGTCACAATGCACATGGAGCCAACGGGAACTACACCCTCAGTGCCGAACCAACTGGCCAGTGAGGCCCAGTGGCTGAAGAAAAGGTCTCGGGTAAGAGTGAGAAGGCACCACTGCTAAGGTTGAGCACTGTGCCGGAGGCTTTCAATGTCTCTCCATCCTTCCCTCCCTTCCTCCCCCAAAGCTCATGTCTGTGGGAGAGATATAACAGCTCTGCTGTCATGTCAGACTGTTGTTCATGACCATGTTCCCATGTCACCCATTTTGGTTCTCACTCTGACCTTTTCCCGTGGTGGTTCACCAGGCTGTATGTTTGGCTATGAAAGGGACAAATCCCAGAGACGAGCTTTGCCATCACAGTCAGGATGATTACAGCCAGGGGAAGGCACTTGACAAAGCAGACATCACCTCAGCCACAGCTTTCAATGTTGGTATAGACAGGGTCTTTGGGGACAAGTGGAACCTAAGGAATGGCAGAGATTATCAGCAGTGGTGAATCAGCTCTGCCAACTGCCTGGATGGGTTCCTGTGCAACCTGCTCTAAGGTGGCCCTGCTCTGGCAGGGGGGTTGGACTAGATGATCTACTAAGGTCCCTTCCTACCCTATGATTCTATGATTCTGTGATTCTGTAACTGCTTCCTACGAATGTCACTCATTAAGTTAAAGTATCCGTGGCTGAATTAAGTGGTGGAGTTGGAGACTAGGATCATGGAGCCTCTCCAGAGACTGAGCACAGCCCTGCACAAGTGCTCCTTAGGGTCTGGGAAAATGCCCCCACTGATGACAAACTGTGAGAAGATTTAGTGGATAGGGAAGGTGATGCTATAGAGGCGTATTTGTCAGTGAGATGTTTGCACTGGTGAGCAGGGAGGGAGATGTTAGTTGTAGTGGCTGCAAACATGGAGGAAGGGAAAAAAGCATTCTGTTAGTTCCCACTGTGGGTAGGTTGTTGCTATATTTTTTCCTAATGATCAAGAACTTCTCATATTTAGTAATAATCTTCTCCTGTGCCATTCCCTTGTATTCAGGGGGGAATCACTGTCATTGGTCCCAGGCAAGGACCTCATCAAATATTTCAAATGGGGAAGCAAGAGAGACAAGTTCAATATTGTTGGTTAGTTTTAGGAAGGATCTCTTATCGCTTTGCACTTATCCCTGGCAATTACTGACAAGACCTGGTAAGTCAGTATGCCCTTGTGAATACTGCCCTTGAAAGTGAGAGTATGATACAGATCATTTGTAAGACTTTCTCAGTCACTCTGCCTTCTTCTGTAGGAGGAGACAGAGAGAAGCTGCAGCCATACTGCAGCGCTTCTGTATTTTAAACTGCTTTTCACACAACATGATGTGGCATAATCGTAGAGCTGTCCTATAGCCCATTGTAAACCTTTATGCTGAGCCCTCTTAAGGTTAAAAAGCACAAAAATAACCAATCCCTCTTAGAAATTCTGGCTGCAATATCTAAGACCTTACAATCTGAACAAACAAACCGGAGATAAGGTGGGAGAACAGGGACAGAACATTAAAGAAATGCCATTTATTATGGTAAAGGACTTAGCAGTGATTTAAAGTATTGAAGTATTATCATAGAAATAAACACTTGATGAAAGCAGAAAGAGAAGTGCCTGAGGTAATAAAGATTTATGGATTCCTGGTTGAACCACAAGGATTGAGACTGTGATGGGAGTGAAAAAAACAAGCTTGTTGAAGTGAAGATCACTTTTGAAAGAAACTAAAAAGGAACTAACCCCTGCCTAAGTGAAGGGAAACAGCAGCTGCTGGGGGTGGGAAGGCTTTTCTGATTGCAACCATTATTTTTCTAATCAGAACAGATTACTCCTTGGAAAAAGCCAACTGTTGCCCCATTTGATCTGTTGATATCAGAATGGTGGTGATGGTGGTGGTGAGAGTGGTCATAAAAGAAACAAAACTGAGAAACAGACCTGTAGTGTCAAGACATCAATGAAGGAGTGTTGGGAGTACCTGCACCCAGATGTGAGGGACTCACTGTTCATGAGAGAAAATCTCAGACTGATGTCATGCAAGTATTTTATTTTTTCATGCTGATAGTGAGCCATAGATAGAGAAGAAAAAGAATAAAGTGGAAAAATATTAAGCACACAGTGGAAAATAGACAAGGAAGTGCCATCACACTAATCAAAGTAGTACTCTTATATGGAAGAGCAAGGTCCCAAGATACAAAATAAACTCCAGTAATACAAACAAATCAAGTACAAAAATGAAGACTTTACTGGCTAACATAGTGACATAGTGAACTGCAAATACGCAAAACAAAATTGATCTTTAAAAATAGCTGAAAACACTTTTAAAGCTCTTACCTATCTGCATTAGGTAAAGCATACAGCATACATACTCAGGAAAACTGATTAACTCAACAAAATCTGTAAACAATACCAGGCAATTCCTTTAGGGTGAAATTTTTCACTTTGTGACTACACAAATCCCAGGCACCATCCAAATTCTCCGTCATCCCTGAAATAAGATTAAAGAGGATGTCAGCCATTCACAGACATGACCCTCATCCATGCAGTATTATTTGAATGCATACACATGGAGACTACTGACGTAAGTAAACACAATAACCATGTTAAGCACATTTGCTTGAGAGGAAGGTAATAAAGTGCCATAGATGTATTTTTTAGTAAGGAAGATCTGTGTGGAAATGGCTAATATATAATGTGGACCCGTACAGGGCTTAGTAAAAGGAGCCTGTGATCATGACTGGTTCCTCCGGGCATGACCTAAATGATCACATTAGTATTACATACAGGCAGATATATAACAGTTCATTGTCAGCACTAACTGTAAGGGTTGCACAAGCCTGGCTGCAGCTCCAGAAACGGCATAGAGAACCAGACTCTGCCGTGCCCTCTAGCTAAGACGATGCTTGACTTCATATTGGAAAGTTGACCTGCTTGTGGAACAGGAGTAAGATTGGGTTGATCATTATTCTTCTCTTTGTTTACCGGTCTGTTCCCAAAATATTATCTATCATTTACCACGAAGGGTCTTCATCATTTATCATAGAGATGCGGTTTCAGGGTCCTTCTCTCCAGTCACAAGCATACAGCATCTTTATGATGGTTGTAGGAACAGCTTACCTGTTACCACTGATATTAGTTAGAGTATCAATTTGACTCACTGACACAATAAATATGCAGAACCAGGTCAAAACAGGATGTAATCAAGGATATGGGCAGGTGAATATAAGTTATTAATGACAGAAGAACCCACTGCATTATTTCAGAGTCTGGGCACTTTGCTCAGGCCGTGGCTGACCCAAACAAAGCAGGTAATACTTTGCTCACGCTGGTCTCCTTCTGACCCAACAGATGCTCTTTTCTTGTGAGGAAGACCCTAGAAGTCCAGCACTCTCCCTCGAGCGCTTTCAGTGGGGGTACTACCACGCCTGTAGTTTTTCCTTCTTGACAGTGCAACACTTGGTATGCTACAGTCTCATGGCTATTGCACTGAACTGGTGCTGTGAACTTTGATTTCATAGTCCATTGTAAAATCTTATGGTTTTCACAGATGTCATATTGGTGGCAATACAAACATTTTCACTACTATCTACTGACTTTTTTTGTGGAGACTGTTCTGACTGGGTCAAGTTTATTCTTTGTTTAATCCCACAGCCCTGAGCTTTCATGGGGAGTAAATGCCTTGGTGCTTTCTCCTTCCTGATAGTCCTAGGCAGGACTGCACAGTAGAAATGCATTCTGACAGATGGACCTAGGACCAGATACTTCAGCTCAGCTTTTTTCTTTCTCTTTCAGAGGCAGTCTGTAATGGATAACAACTGAAGGAGGATGTGGTAGGACTAGAGGACTTGAATTACTTCCTGGATCCATTAATCCTATGCCTTACCTTCCCATGGTGCTATAGCCACTACCCACAGTGTTTCACTGGGAGTTCGAACGATGCCTTGACTATGGTAGGGGGGAGGGGAACAGGATGTGGCACGTCAGATAAACCTGTCTCTGGATGTCCTTCACAGATCCAGTGACAACTGTGGTGTCCTTGACAGGTTCGTGGGGCAAACTGGGGACTCTGCATCAAGCCGTGCTACCCTGGGGTGGTGTGACCATCATCCCCGTTGCACAGCCCATGCACAAGGGAAGGTTCAACTCAATTACCTGTTAGGGAAAATGAATTAACAAGATAATTCCTGACACAGAGTGGTAAGGGTCCAGCTATCTTTTTGTTACCTTCTTTGGCCCAGTCTGTGAGAAACTGTTTCAGCACTCTTGAAGCGATCAGACAGGTTTTCTGCAGCTGTTTCTGCATAGTGAACATACTGATTTCCTTAAACAAACCCAGAAATGCTTCAGCCTTTAGGCCAATCTTTTTCAAACTCAGATGCCTACAGTTATCCTCTTCAGTCTGAACTGAGATACTTAAAAGAAGTCAGTTATTTCAGTCATATATGTGCTAATCAAAGTGGAGACAAGCCCAGAACTGGAAGAATCCTTCAAGGAAGTGCAGTGGAAACAAGTCTGGACAATTGATTAATGCAGAAAAGCTGACATATGAAAACAAGAACCAGACTTTCATAAAACCCACTGCTCAAGTTTTTATTTTTCAAGCTTCATAAACAGCAGAAGTTTCGTCTAAAGGGAAATTTGAGTTGAAGTATGCACCAAATACCAGCTACATTTCTCTTCAATATGGTCATATATTCTATTCATGGTATATTCAGACATACATGAATTTTTTTATTACACTATTAGTTTATGACAGGTACATATTTTCTACATTGTGCCAGGATGTAACTTCATTGCTTATGAATTCTCTAGCTTTATTAAAACAATATATATAAAAAAAAGATGAGATCCCACCATAGTGGAAAAGAATCAGCAAGAACTGTTGAGAGCATGAGGACAGAACTGAGCTCACCAACCTTATACTTTGGGTTTTATATGATTCACAAGGTAGTGAAACACTGTGATTATATTCCCTTTTATAGGTGAAAAGATGAGGTTGCCTTTTGAAAAAGTCCATATTATAAAAATGGGGCAATAGCTGGCTTCCTGACTAATGTCTTTCATGAGGTTTTCCCACTGTACCACGACCCTGATGAAGACAAAGACCCATATGTAGTTAACAAGATGGGATTTGGCTCACTGTCTGAAGCCATGTTGACTGTTGGGGTAAACATGCTCAGTTTCTTCACCTGTAGAATCAGGATCACAATACTTGAAAGGCAAAGGGTGCTATGAAGACCTCTTCATGTCTTTATCCCAGTTACAATATCTAAAATACTGTCATAAATGCAGAGGGTTAATTATGATTCTTATGTCTAAAATTGGTTGTCCAAGAACAATGAAATAGCATTGGAGCTGGTAGCAGTTGTTCACCTTCATCTGTGCCTGTGAAAAATAGCTTGGGAATAGCAGGAAAACTCCTTGAGAGTTGGTTGAGGTTTGTCTTTTAACCTGTGCATTAAAAAGGTCAGCTAAAAAATGAAACTTCGTTTCAAAAATGAAACTTTGTTTCATGGATGTGCTGAAATGACCTGCTAATGATAATCAGGTGATGGGTTTTTTTAAAAATCTGAATCAAAACGTTGCCATGAGCTTTGTGTAGGCCCTTCTAGACTGCTTAGCAGCAGCAAAAAATGAGTAGCACAATGGCAGGTTATTGGCTCCACAGGTGACCAGTATGGTAGGAGTATGGTCTGCATTGGTCTACATTCCTGGCAGAGTAGATAATCCTTCAAGGAAAGTCATCTTCTCTTGGGTGTGCTGGGATCCTCCCAAAGAGTGGAGTGGATTAGAAGGGTGGATGCTTAGAAACCCTAAAAATCAGGCCCTGGTTTTGGTGGCTACATATGGATGATGCACTCATAATACAACCTTTCTGGTCACTTTGAAAAAGGGCTGATCTGCCTTATTCTGCGCCCAGATGGATTATTAGTTTTGATGTAATGTAGAAACACCCTGCTGGGAAAGTCCAGCCAAACATAAAGTCATGCATGTGTGGCCTTCCTTTTAATTCACAGCCTTCATTGTTGGGCTGACCTAATCATGCCCACTGGCTTCTTAAACGAGCTTTGTGGATCTAAAAGACGCTGTGCTTGCTTTCAGAGCATTTTTAATTGAGCTAACTTCTAATTGCCCGATGTAAAATTCTCTCAGGTAGAAAGAGTGTATATATTCATTGGTATGTTCATATCTGAAAGTATGCAAAATGAACCCATGAATTTGTCAACTACAAGAAGAATCGTGTTGCTTATACTGTTGATTACATATAATTAGAGTTTTAAAGATATGCAGATGGAAAGGCAAACGAGCTAGGAACTCAGCTTGGATTGAAATTACTCACTGCTCTCAGTCATTTTCATGACAAGCATCAACTGTCAAGGGCTGCTTTATTTTGTTATTTAAATACTCACTCAGACCTGAGAATTATTTTAATTAGATTAGATTATGGCAACACATCTCCCTCCATGTGGTCTTGTCCATGCAGAACCAATTAGTGCATCATTTCACCACAGCGAGTGAGACTAAGAGAAGGGTGTGGATGTGTGAAGAGAGGGGGGAAAGGGAAAGCAGATGTGGTTCAGAGATTTTTTTCCATCCGATTTTCAAGATAATTTCCCACTACTCTAATTCTACTCCCGCTGGCGTCAATTGGAGCTCTGCCATGGATTGCAGTGGGAGTAGTGCTAGGTCAGTGCATGACCCTTTTGAAACCACATCCTCATTTGTTACATAAATGAAAACTCTGTGAATCATTTTTGCTCACTGTGGTAATTTTTGAAATTGAAAAGTGTCAGAGACGGGGGGTGGGGGGGGACGACAGCATTGATTTTGAAGTGGGCAACAGAAATCTCAGCATAGGTATCTTTTGGTGTTGCTCCTTCAGATTCTGGGGTTTGTTTCTCCATGCAAAGAACTGTGGGGCTCATGACGCATCACCAGGACCTTCTCTCAGAGAGCTGAGAGACCACAGGTCCTGAATTCTGTGACATGGTGAGGTCAGAAGACCTCAGAAAACCAGAAGAAAATGGTAGCATGCGCTGGTGATTGGCTAGACAGAGGCTGTAAGTCATCCTTTGTGCCAGAGAACATACTCAGGGCAGACTTTGTATTAAGGCTTGTCTCAGAAATACATTTTCCTTTGGCTAGTTATGGACAAGTGCAGGCAAATGTGAAAATCAAACTACTAACTTTCCTGACTGCTTCTTGGTTAAAGAGGTGGTTTTGTATATGTATATATATTTAATGTAAACATATACATACATTTCCTGTGGCCATTGGCAAATCCTTTTGGAATGCTAACCTGAATTTCTGCGTTTTATGTAACACTGTTTTCATCTATAAGAGTTCTGGCCATTTTGGGAGTTTCACTGTACTATAGTTTGCTCAGTGAGATACAGCTTCTTGCACAGGTAAGGACTTTTATCTGTGAGTAATTCCTGAGGAGAAATTTTTTAAATAAATTAATGAATAGAAAAGAGTTACATTCACAGGAGAGAAAATGCCTTATATCACAAATGTGTTAGAGAAATTTGATAATTAAAGGAAAAAACCCCAACCTCAAACCATGTTGCCTGTGAGCAAAATACCTAAACACAGGGCTTACCAGCACATGTTTTTGAAAACCTCAAGCATACTGTGTAGATGGCAGGTACAATTCATGCTCAAAAAAACACCCCCAACTTCAGAGTTCAGTCCAAGACCCACTGAAATCAGTGAAATTATTGTCTTGGTCTTTAGCCCAGGCTCTCACTATGGCAGCAGACACTTTGGAACAAATATAAAGGGTATCCTGTAGTGGACGTGTTTGTCTGGGACTCACAGTTTTGGGCTGTCAGCCCTGATCCCTGCTCTCAAGGAGGTAGTGGAAATCATTTAGCTCCACCACAGCCTAGTTCTCTTAACTGTAGGACTGTGCCACTAAAAGCATAATTTCTTAACGTTCATTAATAATCACTGTGAGATCCTTAAACAGAAGATACTGTAGAATTACAGAGTGTAATTTATTTCAAGGCATTAAAGAATTTATAGAGTAAAAGGTGGAAGGATTTGAAGCATTTTGTTCAAAACTGAGTTTTCCCACAGTTGCTTCCTTGGAAACAGGACTTCAGAAGTACCAGAAAAAATATTAAACTCATTGTCCTGTGGCCATCTCACAGTGTTGGTTATTGAAAAGAAGAGCTAGAGAAGCTAGAGTTTTGCCCAAAGAATGATTGGTTATCTGCACAGAGACTTGAAAACTGATTACAATATTTTATCCTCTTTATTGGGCTGCTTCTTATGACAAGAATATGTGGCAATTATAGGACACTGTTTGAGTTAGGCAATGTTGTGTTTGCTCCTAGAGCTCATTTATCTGAACATCCTGTTTTTGAAGAAGAAAACTCACTTTAAGTGATTGATTTATGATTGCTCTGTCCATTTTGACGTACATGGGAACTTGACACATGGAAAGACATTTCAGTCTGAAAAATTCCTCCAGCATGTCTAGGTGACATGCTAATTTGCATGTCAAGTTAATACATGATGTCTCAATAATAAATGGCCTCAGGAGTTTGAAAGACTGTAATTCTACTAGATCCTAGCTTTGGAGCCCATATGGTAATGGATGGGGATTTTCTCTCAGATTTTAAGGACATGAATGAAGTTTCTGTGAAGCAGAATCAAGTCTGTAGAAGTTTCAAAGCAATATTCTTGAAATAACATCACAATATATTATGAAACGGACAAAGTTTCCTGATATCTACTGCTTTCCTTAACCTTGCATGTTGTCGGGTCTTTTTACATCTGGCATGTCTCCTGTTGTCAGGTCTTAACGATGATGTTTCTCTAGGTCCAGTCTAGTGTCTGGATAAAGACATTGGTTCCCCTAATACTGAAAGTTAGAATATCACTGTGAATATATGCAAAAATAAGTTTTTCATGGTGTTACTTTGCACTCCTTCATTAAATATTGGCATCTTAAATCTTCTCCACAGGTACATATAAAACTTCTTGAGAGGTTTGCTTCTGCCCTGCTGTAATTTCTACCTCAAATGATGGCACTTGCTTTGTGGATATGCACACATTGGAAATTACAATAGAAACTATAGGACTGACTAGTACAGATGGTTTTTCTCTCCCATAGGGTTGTCTGACAGTTTATTGTATGGTTAGGGGAGGTAAGTTCCTGGAGCTGGCCTCGTGATTCTTCTGGAAAGGCACTGGACAGGAAGGGTAAGGGTTTCGGCTCTGGCAGATAGAGGGCAGTTCTCGCTGTTTCACTGACAATCATGGGCTGTCAAAAGCGTAATGGAGATGTGGCACAGAAGCAAATTAGACCATCACAATCTGTTTTGTATCGATCCACTTTCAAGTCCTGACAACAAGGGCATGCCAGAGATGGGCAGGGCTGTGTTCATGATGTTCTCAGCTTTGGGAGCTCTCTGATGCTGCTGTGTTTATAGGTAATCTGCAAACAAGATCTGCAGTGCTTGGATGGAGTGTTTTATTCCCTGTTCATGTCATACTCTGGAGATGTCCCAAATCCATGAGACACGATGGTAGCTGCAGAAAACCACTGTTTCTCCCCTCTTTCTGGGTGGTTACTTTTGTATTTCTGGGAGCAGAGAAGAAAACATCACACAGATGCTCAGATACTTATGTCATTAAAGAAGTATTTTGAATACAACCTCAACTTTTTCCCTTTTTTTTCTAGGCAAGGAACAATAGATTTAAGAGGAGGCATAAAAGGATTTTTTTTAAAAAAGAGTACAGGTGGAAAAAAATGAAAGGTAAAAACTATTGGAAGAAAGAAGCAACAGTGCAAAATCACACTCTGACCTTCCCATGGGGCTGTTTAATTAATTGCCGTTTACTCTTACCAGTTCATTTCTACTCAAAGATTTTCTTTTGTTAGCTCTAGGCAGGATATGCACCTGAGCGGAAATTTGTGTGAAAGAGACTAAACCTGTAAACATTACTTCCATCCTAACTGGGATCGCATGCATTATTATAAAACAACTTTAATTATAGGCAACTTAAAAAAGATACCATCACTCCAACAGCAACTGCTGTGTACTGAACAAGACGAAACTCAATCCTTTGCAGTCAAAACAAACAGGCCATCACAAGGCACTAAGGTTTTGAAACACGGTGCTCTTACTTAGGAAGGAACCGCCAAAGAATCTGATACCAAAAAAGCATTTTCTGGGTCACTTACCAAACCCAAAGGTTTTTAAAGGGTCTGGGGACTAATAAATGCCTTGCTTATTATATGAATAATATTAATCTATTCAAAAGCTGCAGGGGTTTCATGCTTTTCCCTCAGCTCACAAGCCAGAGAGTCTTATCTCAAAGCTTTAATAGCCAAAATTCTGGAACCGTAAGGAAGTTTGGGGCCAGTTGCAGCTATTTATTACCCCTTTTGTGAAAGTGCTGACTTGTCCTAGTAACAGACCAGGTCCCATGTGTCTCCAAGTGCTGTGTGGGCAGGAGGAGAAGGCTCTCTCCACCCTCTGGGTTTACAATGTAGTTTGTAACAGGAGGCAATGGACACGATCATCAAAACTGGGGGACAAAAGGAGAAATAAGATGAATGAGCTATGGCGTGATCATGTGGATAACCAATTAGGCAGGTGAGTGCACAGCAAATGCATGCATGCACTACAAATGCAATGAGCATGGATCAAAATCAGGAGTCAGTAGCCGTACCTGGAAATGAGTGGAAAGAACCACAGCATGGCTTCAGTTTGCCCCAGCTAACTTGTTTCAGCAAAGATGCCACCAGCATCTGAATGTGATGACTTCCACAAAGAGGTGAAGTGAGCAGGAAGCCAGCTGCATCCATACTCTGTTGTCTTTCTTACAGCCCTGGTGTTGCTAATACTGTATGCCTGTAGGGGCAGAGTCCCCATGAGGTGTTCAGGGTTGCTGTTGATGTGAATGGGGGCAAATCCTGATTTCGCTCATTTAGTGGAGGTCAAAATTTGCCCTTGAAGTTAAGACTCAACGTTAGCATAAGTGAATCCCAAGGCACAGTTTTCAGTGGCTTTGGTAGTATTACACCAAACTTGCCTTTGCTCCTTAAAGCTTGCTTTTCTACCAAAAAAACGCTGCCATCTTTATTGCAACACATTTTTGATTTAGGTAACTGAATGTAAAGATTTAAAAAGCACCAAGGAAATATGTGATTCCTGGAAGATTTAGAAAGACTTTGATTTTTTGCACTGCCCCGTTCAGTTGGCTATGCATCTGGCAGAGAACTGTAAGTTGAGAACTGGCATTGAGACTAGTTTGCGGTGACAGAGGATGATAAATACATGCTGAATAGTGGCAAGTAAGCCAGTTTCACTCCTAAGATGAAAGCCTTTGAGGCAAATTGGAAAGGAACTTGTCAATCCTGTGTAGTGCCTTGAATAATGGGTCCAAATCTGATATTTTTATGACAAAAAGTTGAGCGTCCTGCGAGGACATGGACTTAAACATGATGATGCTGGCATGCAGTTTTTGTATTAATGCTCAAAGCAAGATGCATGGATTTTTTTACCTTGGAAATTACAAATCTGGATGGTAGGGTTTGTCCAGGAGCGGTGAAGGCCAGGAGTTGTCAGACAGAGATTAGTTCACTGCCTCAGCAGCCGCAGGGCAGCCAGTGGTCCTGAGCATCGGTGTATTTGGGATGGTGATGGGGCAGGGCTGAGGTGCCTGTGGGGAGTCAGTGTGTGGGTCAGGGTGAGCGAGGTACATGGCCAGACATAAGCGCATTTGCAGCATAGCTCAGGAAGCACCAAAGGTGAAGTGAGCTAAAATCGATTCTAAAGCAAGTGAGTAAAAACCCTGACAAGCCTCCTCACATCTCTTCCCTTACACAGCTTTTCTCTGAGCAGCTTGACCAGAGGTCCCAGAACTGGCTGTCCCAGGCACAGGAGAGCAGAGGAGTGTGCTCAGGGTTGTGATAGGATTTTTAGGAAGAGAATGAGCACATACTGGTTCTGCTGAAAAAAAAAAAAATCAATGTGAACCACATCCCTTGTTTTAAACTTAATTTTAACTTCCAAACTCAATCATTTATGCCTACATTTATTTACTGACATATTATGTTTATGGGCCAGGTCTATTTTAAAAGCAGATTCTGCAAATCATTGTACCAGGAATTAATTCTGCACTTTATGTCTATCTCATTTGATTTCCTCCATTTTTCCTTAAACAATAAGATAAATTTGCTGCGGCAAAATTGGTGCCTCTCAGGGTGCTGCAAGTTCTATTGATTGGTGGGCATATAGTCCTTGATATGGTCAATACTGTTGAGGTTGAACTCTTCCTCCCTCTCATATGGGCTTGCAACAAGCCTTTATGTGAGCTAAGCAGCACAGATTTGGTCTTTCTGGTGCCCAGGGATGGGAGGCTACAGCACAAGACAAGCTCTTCTTGGAAGAAGGCAGGCTGATGGGAAGTTTGACCTTGCTGGACTTGGCCATTGCAGAGCAGTAGGATGGAGTGTGGAAATCCCATTAGGTAGGGCATGCACACCTGCAGGCTTCCTGAATCTGTCCTTTGCCTCTTTTTCTTCTCTTTCCCTACCTCTTCTTTGGCTTAGTTCTAGAAAGTAAACCACCCCCCATTTTTGATTAGAGGAAGGTGTCAGTTGTGCACATTTTGTAATGGCTGTACAGATCAGGAGAAGAGAAACAATCAGCTGAGGGAGGGGTGTGATGCTGTGAAACATGTTCATTCTCTGAAGCAGTTCCACCACAGATTAATTTTCCTTTTATATCAAGTAACCTGCATTTAGATTTCATGCCTTTGTGTGCAAATGAGAGTACATGCACGCTGTGGGACACACAGGGTCACGTTAATCACTGGATCCAATACATTTCGCAGTGGCATTATCCTAAGAATGAGCTTCGCACTCAGTATGTAGCAGGAAACCAGATATATGTCTGCGTTTCAACAGCTGGAACAAGCAAGCCCACGTATCGATCCCTCTAGATTGCACTGATTTTAGTCTCTATGCTGAGAGATTGTATACTTCATTGTGAGTCTATTGACTTTGTGACAACTGTTCAGATTACATGTCTGAATATTGAAAATGAAACCATTCTAAGACACATTTGCTTTTTTCTTTTTCCTGTTTGATCCATTTTTTATCTCTGTAACAGCCACCTCTGCTGATCACACACCAGTTGCAGTTGCTTTAATGGGCTGATGGGAAAGGAACCCTAAATATACTATTTATCAAGTTGAAATTTTCCCTTTAATGTTTTTCTCGTTACACTGCAAATCTTACACAGCTCACTGAATTTACCCTTCTTCAATTAGCAATCAAGCTTCTCCATATGCATGAGTGTTGCGAATCAATACCCACTGAGCCAATTGCCCTTTATAGTGACAAAAATAAAATGACTGTGGCAGCAGAAGAAGTAGCTGTAGGAGTTCATTTTAAAAGCTTCATATGCAAGTGGAAGAGGCACATGGCTGAAGACTGGCTAGCAGCTTGTCTGTTAATAAAACTCAGGTAAGCCCACTCTGATGGGTTTGGGTGCTGGACCAGCCCACTGCATGTACCAGAAGGGCACATGGGAGCACACTCAAGGGGGCTGGTACCATCTGCACAAACAAGATTTGTTGCAGCCCTCAATTCTTCCAGTGACCCTACTGCAACTGTCACTACACCTCTTCTAGGGACAAAACTCAGCAAGGCCTTCCTTTCCAAAACATGGCTCTCTTTGAGCTCAGGTTTGCTGAACAAATGCCCGAGTCAAGATTTCATGAGAAAGGTGCTTTCATTTTCAAAAGCACAGATTTATTTCAGGGTCTCATTTTCAAGATGATAGATATAAAACTGCTGGTGTTTTTGTCTCTTTGTTCTTTAGAGTCAAGAACTGTATTCCCCAGTCCCATTAGTTTAACTAGGAAGTACCTTACTTCTGCCAGACCACTCATCAGAGACCAGCAATCCATTTCTCTGAAAGGTTTGAATCTTGTCCTGATTAGTGCCTTGGGCTTGCTTATATTGAATGTTTCAATGTGTTTGATTATCTGCCTCTGTTATGAGTGATGGCAAAGCAGAGTGATTGCCTACCTGCCTTTCAGAGAGAAGTTATAATGGATAACCCCTAGAATTAATGAAACTACTATGCCTGATCACAGCTGGTCAAGCAGGCTGGTATATTCAACTTTCCTTTTGCTATTATGACACAGAATGAAATAAATCATGTAAGGTTTCCAAATTTCTTGGCTGGGTCTGTTGAATATTTAACTCTGGCCAGTGAACTCCCTAACTTTCTCTGGATTCAGAGCTATTAAAGAGAAGTAAACACATGGGTGTTCAAAGGCTTTCCCTTCCCTCTGCGGCTTTTCCCATGTTGTTCCTAACAGGAGATGAAAAGGAGAGGGCAAAGATTGTTCTGTCCCAACACGCAATCCAACTAATGAAATAATTATCTTACAATGTGGCTTAGTATGGAGTAATTGTAAAAGAAAGCTGCTTGGCAGCATGTCGTCTTGGGGCGAGCTGCTTCCATGATGTTTCCACTCCTTCACCCAGGGAGAAGCTCAGCAGGAGGGATGGGATTATGAAATGCTGCATGTTTTGGAAGTCCCGTCACTGGGCTTTGCACAGGGTGGTGCTAGTGTGTGCTTTTCAAGCCTCTAGTTTCTTTCACATATTTGCCAAGACTTGAGGAATAGTCAGTGCTCCATCTTCTTCAGCAGGTAAAGATTCATTAAAATGCTTAGCCTGTCTCACACAAAACATCTCCAAATCCAGTACATTTTTTGGCAGTCTCTGAACAGATGCCTATGACAGCGATTGAGCTATTTCCTCATAGAATTTAAAAATGAGTTGTTCCAGAGCAAGCAGGGAATTGTTGGCAAGGCTGCAGCAGGGAAGCCTAGCACATCATATATGTCCTCTTGGGACTTACAGCCTGAGAACCAACAGAGAGAGTTGGGGGAGAGTGTCCTGATCTTACCACAAGCTTTGTGAAGGCACATAAAGAGTGAACAGAGCAGGAACCAGTGTGCTATTAGATTATGAATTCTGAAAGGCTTATAAATTGCAGCACCACAAGCCAGGCAAACTGTTTATTAGACATGTAAATCCCTTGGACAGTGCTAGAAAAGCATAGGATACTTGGCAAATGCTGTATCTCTCGTCCCGAAGAAGCTTGCAGCTGCAAGTTGTGAGAAAAATGTTTGGCAACTCCAGGGAAAGAATTGTCCTTCAGAAGTGGAAGACTATAATAGCAAAGGGAAGAAATATTAATGTAGCCTGATCTATCAGAAACTCAGACTCCTAAATTTACCCATGTTTTTGAAAAACAGGAGTGACGTTGAAGCTAAAACTGACAGGTCTGCAGAAAACTTGGCCCTGATCAGTCTGTCTGTTCAGCTCTGCCTCAATGTATGGCTTTGTAAGATGCAAACAAAATCTAAAAACCAGGGTGGTGAGTTGCATGTGGAGATACATGGTCCAGGACTTGTCTACATAGAAACTGTTCCAGCTTAATTGTTCAGACACTTTTTTCCAGCACAATCCCAGATACAATCACTCTTAACCCAGTGCTGTTAAGCAGCTGGAAGTGCCATGTTTATCAAAATGGATTCAAGATTTTTCATGCTGGACTTATCTGCTTTTCATGAGGCTTGTCTGCTTGCCTACTTGTCCTGTCTATCCAAAGATTTGTTGGACCTCTGGGCCACAACAACATTTGAGTTTACTGTCCAGTTCCAAAGGAAGTCTCCAAGATACCTCATTCCTACGGATTTTATTAAAAATAGAGTCTTGGTGAAACAGTGCCCCAGCAAAGACTTGGTTTGTCTGCACAGGGCTTTGTCAACAGTGTTGGTCTCGTATCCCCCCCCACCCCAGGTCTTTCTGGAAGAGGCTTTTTCAGGGGACCCTGGCTGCAGCTGCGGTGGGGCCAGGGCGCTGCTCCTTGCCCAGCTCCAGCCCTTGGCTGGCCCCACCGTGCTGCTGCTGTGGCCGGAGCCCTGACCACTGGGGGGCAGCTGGGAGGGGACATGGCTGAGGGCCCGCTCGGGTGCCTGCAGGGCAAGCTGAAGGCTACTGGATGTGGGTCATTGACAAGCCAACCGACGGCTTATTTTCAGCACAAGCAGTTCTAGTGATGTTACTGTCATGAAGTATTGTCTATCCAAAGACCTCCATTAAAAAAAAATATAAAAAACTATGTATACATAATAGCCAAAAATCCATCTTGTAAGATTTAATTAACCTGTGTGGGGTAGGGGAAAAGGGAACAAGTCTCCAAAGTCTCCAACCTCCAGCTTCGTGACACGAGCCAGAGCCAGGCTGTGTTGTGCTGTGAAGAAATCATCAGACTGGTGGGTGCAGTTCCCCGTTAGGAGAGTGCGTCTCTCTGCAGCACCTGATATGGTTTACTCTGAAACCGAAATACAGCATTAGATGGGTCATTAATCTTATTCAGTGTGACTTTTCCTGTCCCTCAGCTTCCTGTATATCTGCTTCATTAGCAGGTTTCAAATCCTCTGGAGATAACTGTAGGGAGCAGTGTACTAAGCTTAGTGGAGAGATAATTTGATATATTATGAAGAATCTCATACTTTTGTGAGGCACATTGGTTGGAAAAGGAGGCATCTGCTCTACTACTTTCCCCAGGATGAAAATTTTAGAGGGCGTGTACTGTGTATCAGAGCTTGAAAGTGTACTTTTTTAAAGAATGAAGTTATTTTTTAACCTCCCCCTCTCTCTCTCTTTTTTTTTTTTTAAGTTGAAAAAGATTTTTTTTAAAAAGGCCTGGAGCCATTCTGAGATGTTGGTTGGTACAAATAAAAAAGTCACAGTTTCCCTCTGCATGTACTTTTTTCTGCAAAGAAAAAAGATCCATCACTAATGAGTAATGAAAGATGAACCTGAAATGAATCAGCACATTTCCACTGAAGATCCAGATGGGCCGGAAGATCCGTTTAACGTACTCAGCAATGAAAGTGCTCATTGTCTCTACACTCCAATATTGACATAATATCATTTCCTTTACCCTTTCAGGTCCTGGAAATGCCAACATAAAAGTCAATATTTAACACTGAGTTTGTATAGGAGTTCCCTGTCTTGACCAGGCTCCACTGCCTTCTCTTTCTCCGGACTTGATAAGGGCTGCTCAGATGCTGTTGACCTTATCGGAGAGCCCCCAAGGAAGTGCTAGCTCCCATGTCCGTGTGATTGTCCTTTCAATCACTGTTCAGCACAGTAAAAGAGCTATACTACTTATTTAAACTTCTAAATATGAACTTAGTTTTAGACACTCATTAATTTCACCCATGCTGTCACCATATCTTTCCAGTCTGACCAGCACACCAGCTGATGGTCTGGCTCATGAGAGAACCAAGGGAGCTGAGCTGGCCGGTGGGCTCAGAGCCATGGGCACAGCCTCGGGGCTGCATCTGCTGACAGCAGCCAGGACATTTAGCAGGACTGCTGGATTTTTATGACAAGGGCATGTAAAAGCCCTGGATCCTTGTTCAGGCAGGGAAGCCAGACAATTTATCAGGTAAGCATGGTGTTCAGGATCAGCGCTGCAGGAAAACAAATGAGGCACCTGAGCTAGAGATCTGCCCTGTGCAATTCCTCTGGCAGTAAGGGATTGCCGCAAGGTGTCTCATCGTGAAGAGAAGCTCATGCTTGTTTTTCCTTCTCTTTCCAAATGGATGCTGAGAAACTTACTCTGTGGTCAAGCATAATCCCATACCCTGGCCAAAACTGGGACCTTGGTCACTGCTAATGCCAGAGCTGTACAAAATGGGGACTTGCAGCCTAGCAGTGACGTTGTGAACATACAGTTGAATGATTACATGGGTTCAATATCAGTTAAAGTACTAAGATCTGATGGCAAATCCAGTCCTTTTTTTGAAAAAAAGACACTTCAGAGAATAGCTGGACTAAGAATTTATGCTTTGAATTTAATTAAAACACTAAATAAACAGAGAAATTCTAATCCTAACATAATTGAACAACCAGGCATATAAAGGAGTTAGTTGTGACTACCCGGTGCTGAAAGGAATAGATATAGAAAATAACTTGTGAGCAAATGGACCATTCAAATGTTTTAAATTATTAAACAATTTGTAAAATTGAATACTTCTCATTTCAATTCATCCTTAGTATTCATAAAAAGGAGCAAAAGCTAAATAAATCATTTGTGCGATTGTACTTTTGGCTAATTTTCTATTGTTCCTGTTGTAGTAGGAATTTGAAACCCCAGACATGAATCAGTACCCATTTTACGAGTGACTGTTTAAGTAAGGAGAATCAGTCCTTGCCCAGGGTACTTGGAAGTCTAAATTTCTGAGAGCTGACATTACACAGGGATAGGACAGAGAGCTGGTACTGTAGGACTGCTGGAAACAGGGGTTGAGAAGACAAGGAAACAATAAAAGAACAATTTCTACTGAAAGCAGGACTCTAGAAACAGGCATAACTGGAGGAGCTACAGTGAGTTACTTGTTAACCCATATGCATATATTAGCCCAAAGACTGGCTGTCAGAGGTCCTGAGGATGTTCAAAATTCAGGGAAACGTCTGAGATTGGTCTCATGTGATGAACTCGAACTGAAAGGTAATGCAAGAAGTTGTCCCCTGAACAGGTTAATCCTGTGGGAGGTGTGTGAGAATATGGAGCAGATTTGTGTCTGGCTTATGTTGTCTGCACACATTCAATTTACTAATACAGTAAATAGGCCTTTGGTTCTTTCTGTGGGTGCCTGCCTAAACTGAGCTGAGTAGTGACTGATGCTTTCCTGTGGATGCTTGGGATTTGACACACCTTCCAGATCTGGCACTGCTTCTCCAGGCACCTTGCATATGCAGCCCCTCATTCCTCTCAATGCACCAGGTAGCTGGTAGAATAATTTTTACTCTCAGAGAGAATTAGCCTATCTATCTATGCAATGGATGAATCTAAGTTGGCTTGGCTGCCATGTGTGTCCTGAGAAATGAGGTGACCATCTATCTGCTTTTCCTACTCAGAGGTTGTCAGTGACCTCTGATGAAGAGCCCAATAAATCTCTACCTATGATGGGCCATCGTAGTCCTACCTGCCATACCACTGCCTGAGGACTAACAGACACTGCCAACATTACTACCTTTATATTGGTTGAGGAAAATCCTCTTGGATCTGTAGATGGTACCCACACCTACTTCCTGTCAGAGGCCCAACAGTCAACTTAGAGCCAGATAATTGCTTCATGTAGCAAACATAAGGAGAAAAAATAGGTAGCCTACACTGATGATCCAATGGGAAATAGTATATACAGTAAACCACATGTGGATGTCAGTGTTTGGATGTTGTGGGAACATGCATGACATGTTTTGGACATGATGGATCATTGTCCAAGAAAATAGTATCAAGAAAGTCAGATTAATCATGAAAAAAAATGTATCTCTACACTCAACTAGTGCATAGGTTGCGTGTCAGCCAACCAGCTCTGTTGTTTCAAGGTGTTTAATATAGCAATGGTGACTGAAGTGGTGTTCAGCCCTACCACTCTTTTCTCCCCACCCCTCCCCAAGTCTTACTTGAAGTGGGTGTAAACCCAAGCAGGAAGGAAAAAGAGTAAAAAGGGTAGTGGGAAGGAGTGGGGACATCTCAAAGCAACCCAAAGATTAAATATTAGACAGCTGGGAGATCAAGGGATGGCATGATACAAGGACACAGAGGGAGCTCAAAGAAGAGGCTACAGAAGATAAAAGATGTAGCTGGAAGAAATATCAGGACACACTGAGGGCACTCATAGGAGAGGTCACACAGAGACCCAAATGAGTGACAAAGGGAATCCACGGGAAACTCACATAAGGCCTGGCTAGAGAGAATGAAAGATGTGGCCTTAGGAAGTGAGGGATGTGAGTGAAGTCCTCCCAAGGATCAAAGAGGATAAAAGGCATGGCTGGGGGGTAGGAGGAAGGTGGAGTGTTTGAAAGGAGATCACAAAAAGGTGACCAGCCATGAGATCAGAAAAACTGATAAACAACCGATATTTGTATTTTGCTGTAATAATTATTGGAGGAAAATAACTGATAAATAGTTTTCAACACCTTCTTTCATCTAATGCACCTTCTGTCTTTTACAAATTTTTAGTTGTGGTGTGAAAACACTTGAGTTGGGCAAAAATTTTTGATATTGAAACTTTGGACAGTTTAGGCCATTATTTTAATGACATATCTTAGAGTGTATGTTGATGGCTCCCTTAAGTATATTCATTATTCATTCAATAAGTTTCCACAGATCAATTATCTGTAGTGAATATTTATACTGCCATGCTGCCAATGCCAAGATGCTATTATGAAGTAAGTGGTTTGCACAAATCTTCAGCAGAAGAAATCAGATGATTGCAGGATCTTTACTTTTCAGTAAAAAGCTGCAGTTTTCCCAGATATGGAGAATATTTTTTTAAGAGATCTGTAAAATTTTAGGAACAAAAAGAAATTAGATTCCAAATACATTGCTTGAAATATTTTGAGATTTGGAAGACATTATTCAAAATTTAGTTCAATATTTAGTATTTTAAACAATATGGATTTGAAAATCTGCTTCTGCATATATTTACATAGTGGATTTTGCACTTTGTATTCAGCAAATATCAGTAGTCATAAAATTTAAGAACATGAATCTTTATCAGAAAGGTAACCAAGGATGGCAAAAATGATTTGAGCAAAGGTCAGAATAATGTTCTTGTCTGTTTGATCAAAATTCTTTAAAATGCTTGTTTAAAAGATGTTTGAACTAAAAATGTCAATTCATTTACAGCAAAGAGGACTGCGCCTGCTTTACATTGGTCACTCAGAACTGAGCAACTCATGTTGGTATTAAAATATTACAGAATCACAGAATCACAGGGTTGGAAGGGACCTTAGTAGATCACCTAGTCCAACCTATTCACTGTCAATTAGATAGGGAAACTGAGGGACAGGGCAGATGATGTACCTGAGAGTAGCGGAAGTTCTGTAGAAATGAGACACCCCAAAATGAAACTGAATTTGAATCCTGTGCTTCAGGCTCCACTGACATTTACAAATTCAGTCAAGTGTCAGTTTAGAAAAGGAGCAGATGAGCAAAATAATCCAGAGAAAAGGGAATCCATCAAACAGATCCAACCCAGCTGTGTGAACCCGTCTTTGCTGCTCTCCGGCTCCAGCTGGCTTGCTGTCTGCACGCACAGTCTGACTAATCAGCCGCCTGAGCAGTCTGCTGCTGCTGCTGCTGCTTGCGAAGCCGTTTCTTAAAATAATGGCTGACCTAATTATGCACCACGGATCTTTACCTTAAATGTATATGGTGACTGCGAACATGAAATGCATACTGGATGTTTCGTAAACCAGCACCTAAATCTGACATAATCTCATTTCACATCTCATCGCATCTTCCTTCACATAGTACAATTAAAGTAAAAGTATATTTATGCAACAAATATTACAGCACAGATTTAGAAAGCAGACAGTGCTAAACTGATTGCTTTTCACTCGTAGTCACAGAGGAAGGGGGTGGAACTGTGACAGTGTCATTATCTAGATTTAATAACTTCTCTGACACAGGGCAGAAAGTCCCTGGACAGATAAAACTGTCTGTGCAGTAATACTACAGGGCAGATACACGTTTCAACTGCTGTATTCGTTATGTGGCCTAATAGGTTTTAGATCAGAATAATTAATTATTGTGAAGGTGTCAGACATTGCATGGATTCTCACTATCTGGAGTCTACTTAGCATCTTCTCCATTACAATGAAAAAGCAACATATTTTACAGATAAAATCACTGGAATTACCCACCACCCATAGATTAATAGGTTGCAGGGTGAAATTATGATCAGTACCAGAAACAGATTTGCAAATGGGCCCTACCTCCTCTCTCTGTACAGAAAGTTGGTTTGTAGGCTATAGCGAGGTGCTGCCTGCTGTTGTTATAGACTGTTTCTGCAGCTCTTGTTCTCCGCTCACTTTATTGCAGGCACCTTGGACGTTCCCACAAGAGCTGTGGTCACAGCTTCACTGCTCCAAATGCATTGTGGACATGGTTAAACCAAGGCTTAGACTTTCCCCTATGTATTCCTTATCCTGGGGCTTGTGTTGGAACAGTTGTCGCAGAACTGGTTTCAAATGCTGCTGAAAAAATAACAAACTTTCTTTAAAACTTCAACATCTTTATTTAGAGTGTTTGAATTTAAAGATACTTAAACAGGTTGCATTAGTATTTTAAGAATGAAAGTTCAGATTTAAACAGGTTGCATTAGTATTTTAAGAATGAAAGTTCAGATTTTAATTTTAAAATGGTATTTTTCAACTAAACTTGAGCAAGTGTTATTATGAGATGGAAGAAAATAAATGAAATATTATGAGGTGGTTCAATAAAATGAACTAAGTTTAGTCAAACAGAATGTATTGGATTGACCCAGACACTTTTTTCTTCTTTTGAAAATCCTCTCAAAGTTTTTGTATTGCATTACTGTCAGACATTACTCCTACCGAGTTTTTTTTTGTTCAGTTCTCAATTAAAAGACCAAAGACTTTATTTATCCAGGATAGTCTACCTCTGATGTTCCCTAGGCTTTCCACCCTCCCTGACCTTATGTACTTAGTTAAATCTGAAAAGATCACAACCTGACAATTTTAAAGTGATACAACTGGAGGCTATAGTTAGCTATCGGTGTGCCAGACATTGTGATGGGCAACCAATATATGTGGGGATCTATGCACAGAAGGAACACAAGCAAAATTCCTCGAGTATCATGTACTCCTGGGTTTTGTCTTATATGACAGGTGACAAGACCAGTGCAGGGCCACTTTACACCCCCAAAACGTGGAAGGATAAGAAAGCAGTGAAATCTGTGTATTGTGGAAAAGAACTTGAGGGTAAGGGTGCTTCCATAAATAAAGAAGAAGCAAACAAAACACAGGAGTTCTAGAGAAACTGGTTTTGGGGGGATGAGTTTGTCTCACAGGTCTAGGTCAGCACGTGCACAGCTGATCCCACCCATCAGCCAAGTCCCAGTGGGTCCCCACGGGAAAGTCATCAGTACTGCTTATCTGCAGCTCCGGTGCCTGCTGTGCCTGCGCACAAGGTGGGATTAGACATTTCCTTCTGAGCTTCACAGGTAATTAATTCTCTGCTGGGACCCTGGGGAGGAATAAATTTTGCACTGTGGTTTGATTGCAGGGAACAGCAAAGGCCTAATTTCGGTTCACTCCCTGTGGTGGGAAACAGGGTCTCTTCCCTCAGACAGTTCTTGGCTCACACCCGCAAAGCTGCCAAAGTGGGAGAGAAACTGCAGGCTGTGATGTAAATACTAAACTTTGCTGAACCTCTTAACCAAGTACAAAATACACCAAATCAGAAGGGTTGTTCCTAGCTACTGATTTAGCCTGTTTTCCAGTCTTGTAAACCGGACTGAGTCCTCATGACCTTCTTACAGATTAAAGCCCTGGGAAAAAGGGGGCAGTTGGAAGGCTCAGATTATATTTTTCCCACAGTTACAATAGATTAGTGCACTCCTAGGAGATAGTTCCCAGTTATTCCATGGTAAATATGTTTGATATGAAAGAACAGAGTTTTTTATTTCACGTTTATAACATAAGATTTAAAGGCACTATTCCAGTGGTTCCAAGTTTGTACCATTCATAAATATGCTCAATACACTGTGCCTAGCAATAACCTGGATGTAGGTGAATATATTCAAACACCTACCCCCAAAAAGATGTTATGTCAAAGAGAATTTAAATATGATGCTTAGTGGTGAAAAGCATCAGAACTACCTGAACTGGTCTTCAAATACAGATATATAGTCTTTTAAAAATAAAAAAGGAAAAGATATTGCTGAGGCTGGATGACTGGCAATCTCAAACTTAAGGTTAAAAATCCCAGAAGTCTTACTTGCTTGTTTTTTGAAAGTTTTCTTTTATTAATAATACAACAACTACATCTTTCCTGGGTGGCAGAGTAATGCATACATTCATGAGGTTTATTCGTACCCATGTCAAAGGGGATAGGTTTTAACTAGTTTTTTCTTTCCCTCTCCAAAGGAGCTTCCCAGATCAGTGAACCACCTGGGCATGTAGCTTAGATCCCTAAACTGAACTTGATTTCAGTGGAGTTTGGAGACATGCTGAAATGATCTGTTTATGTTGTGACTCTGGAGAAGTGGCTTTATAGGGGCCGGAAGAAATACTGAGGTGGCACAGTGGCAGGACACAGTCACTGTCAATAGCCATATAACATTGTGTAGCTGTATTCATGTCAGGCAACACAATGAAAAGTTAAATGAGATGTCAAATGTGTATTACCTTTTCCTGCACTTACATACTGTAGAGGTGTGCTGATGAAGAGCAGTGCATTTTGCTGTAACTATAAAGACTGCTAGCTATCACTGCCTGCCCAGTGGCTGAGAGCTGCTGAGCTCCTTACAGCTGACTTCCAGCCTTGCTTCAGACAATTAATCAAAAATAATTAGTGAAAGTTCAGCAAGCCACTCTGCACCACTTAGAAGTGAACTTGGTTAGAGAAAACCATCACAAATGAAGAGATGTTAGTGAGGATTTTGGGTTTGGGGTTTTTTTGCTTTTTTTTTGTGTGTTTCTGCTGAGGATTTTTTTCCCTAGTGTGCACTTTTCATCGCATTATCCAGAGTATTTAAAATGAACAGGCAATGGACTTCCCACATTTCCCTCAGGAGGCTATTCCACAGTCTAATAGACATGACCCTTCTATTTTTTTCCAGCTGACATTCAGACGACGTTTTCTTTTTGCTACTTCAACTCAGTACTGCTAGCTATGCCCCACACTGAATAATCACTTGGCTGTTTTATGCTCTGAAAAGAGCTAGTGTTTTATTATCCTCTTTCTTTCTCATTTAGCGATGCTAAACATATTCAACTCTTATCATCACTCTTCATGAGTTGCCTTCAATCCTTTCAGATGTTTTAATTTCACTTCACTGACTTCTCTTACAAACTGTGTTCTTTAAGTCATTCCATGTTCCTAAACTTCCTCTTACCTTAAGTCCTGCCGATATCCATAACAGAGTATATGAGCTGTGGCATAGTCCGTGATCGCTGCTTTAAAATGACTGGTGTCCTCACTCCGCTGCCTGTTTCTGTATTATTGAGTATTGTGAAAAAGAAGAAAGGCACTGTGATATATAAGGCCTAATGCACAATTGCTTAGACAGGATCCCGAACTGCTGCTCCTAGCATAGACTGTTATTAACATCTCCCACATAACAGAGACATTTTTACTTATCTATTCCTTTCCGCACCATGCACCTGAGTCACAAAGAAGCCCATTATTCTCCTTTCCCTTGACACAAACATTTAAATGTTTGAGTTATCTGCCTTTCTTCCCATAAACTGTTGAGAAAACGCTAGATAGCTTTTCTTTTGTACAACTGCAACTGGTGCTGCATATGAAAACAGTTGACAGGTTTCTAATAAGAAAAGTTGTGTTACCCGAGCCTGAAGGTCCGCCTTACCAAGCAGCCGATCTCTGAAGATGGCCTAAACCGCCCTAATCTCCGCTCTCCTGAAGCATTGCTCTGTGGATGCCTGCCCACCATGGACTCTGCATTGCGCTGGGTCTGGGAATAATCCCAAAGATTAACAAACTCTTCAGCTTCATGTATGAAGAGAGATGCCTTACTTTATGCTTTGTAATTGTATTTGTTGGGCTTTAGGACAAAAAATGCTTATTTGCATCTTCAGTGTACATACAGTCAATTGAAGTGGGCCGTATCTGGAGAGACAGAAGTGCTGATTACAAGCCAAAATGTCTGCGCTGCCTAAAAACATCCAGGGTAAATCCACTGACAAATTAGCTTGGCACCCAGAGATCTCACAGGCTTTTGGATTTAGACTGCAGCTGAGCAGAGGTTGGCCGTAGACTGTCCCCATTCCCTGCTGAATTTGGTGCAAAGCTCTACAAATACTTGTGCAGGGACTGTGCAGGGAATGGCACAGAGTAAGAAATCCACAGCTGGAGAAAGCCTCTAGAGGGGTGGCAGATGCCACCTAAGCCTGATTAAACAGCCCTGCTGCTGAAGTGTAGACACTGAAAAGTGCCAGAAAAGATGGAGTTTCATGAGTCTTCAGTACAGTGCTCTCACTCCTCCTCCTCCTCCTCCTCCTTATTTGTGTTAGGGCAGCACTTAGGAGATGCTTGGCATTTTTAATGAGCAGAAAAAGAGATAGTTTAGCCAGCAACCAAAACCTTGAGTCTGAAGCTGCTGCAGAGCTCTGCAGCCTGGCTGCCACCCAGGCGGAGATGAAGCTGGCAGAGATGGCCTACTGCCATACCCTGCGCTCCTGCACGGGCAGGGGAAGGATGGAAGGCATCTGCCAGGATCAATGAAGCTGATTTAAAGGCAACATAATAGCAGTGGTGTTTTGGTGCAACAGGATCATGAATGCAAAGGAAGAAGGGAGGCAGCATTATTTGATGATAACAAATCTTTAATTTAAGAGGATGATGTTTAAATGAGCCCAAAATCTAAGCCCTGGATGTGGTCTCTGGAGGTACAGTGGAGAGACAGGAAGGGGGAAGCTTGAACTGCTGTTAACTATAATTTTCTCTGTTCAAGCACGAGACACTACCCATTTCTAGAACTTCCCAGAGACGCAGTGCATTCAAGGCAGTACATTTCTACATATCTAGTGTTTGGCCAGCAGAGAATTCAGTGTCCTGTGTCCCTCCCATCCCAATAAAGTGGTTTCTTTTTACACCAGCAGTACCACTTTGCATGGCCTAGCTAGCTTCTTGGCTGTGGGTGCTCTTGTAGCTGGGACCTGTCCCTTTCACCAGGGCTCTGCAGTGGGAATGACTTTGCACAGGCATCATCCTGCTGCTGTTTGCCTCCAGGCTGCTGTATCAGACACCCTTCCAGTGCCCTCATCCTGCTTTTTCTTGAACCTCCTGCAAGCAGGCATCCCAGAGGGATGAAACAGTTCAGTGGGTCAATACAATGGCAGGGAAAATAAAGGGTCTCAAGGGTGTTGGGCTGCCCTGAGGTGTGGTACTGCAATTACCAGCTGATCAAAGAGCTGTATACTGCTGAGGATGAGAAGCAGGAGAAGCAGCAAGCATCTTGTCACCAGCACCTTGTACAGAGACAGAATTAAGGGGTTTGGGAAGCCATGAGGCTGTCTTCAACTGGACATTCAGCCTGCCCTTTGCGATTTGCCCAGAAACCCTTTTTTTGTGTTTTTCCTCTGTAGAAGTGTCAGAGAGGCAGGCTGTCAGAGAGGCAGGCTGAGCAGTAAGTGAAAGGGGAGGCAGGAGGAGCAGCCTCCCCTGCCCTCTGCTGCCGCCGGGGACGGGGGTCTCCTTTGGGGGAGGGGGTCGGAGGGCATCTGTCAAAACACGACAGGCTGCAGGGAGTCTCTGAGACAAAGGCGACGGCGTCAGGGGTCACCCTTCAGTGCTATAGAACACGACTTGCCGGGACACGCAGGGGGACATGTCACGCATTGTGTTTGTGCCCTTGCCAGCTGGTGTCCGCTGGAAGGAACAGCTTGTTTAAATTAACCACGGTCTTCACTGATGACGCTTGGAATAGCTGGGCACTGGGATAGACCTCCGCCCATCTCAAAATGCTTGCCAGACAGAGCGCGGGGCCGCTTTGGCTGGGGACGACCATCCCAGGTAGACTGGATGGGGAAGCAGAGGAGGCACGGGACGGCAGGCAGGGATGGGGTCCCTGGTGCTGATGCTGAGGCTTTACCCACCCCTCATCACGTGGGTAGGCAACCACTCGCCCTCCAGGCTGCCAGCAATAAGGGAAAGGGTGAACAGGTTTAGGGGAAAGAGGGGACAAAATGTCTGTGAGAGGAAGAAAAACTGTTTGATTGTAAAAGTGATGTGAGGGTAAAGCCATTCTGCTGGAGAAGCGATTGTGCCCTATCTTCAGAGGGAGGTGTTAAGTGGAAGTGGCTGAAGCAGAGTGGTGTCTTTCAAGCATTTGAACCTAAGATAAAAAGATAGGGTTTCCTCAGTACCTTCAGTATGCCCTTGTTCAGCACTTCCCTGTATTTACTGTAGGAAATACCTCCAATATCTCAAATAGTGGGGTTATCTGACTGCAAACACTTTATTTAGTCATTTAAGTAACTTGCACCAAGAGAGAAAATAGGTAGTTTAAGTAATGTTGGTCCCTCAGTCCCCAAGAGGCTTGAGTAGGTTTTCTGTCAGATTCAGTCCTGTGCACTTTTGCATCTCTTACCCCTTTGCTCCTGATCCCAAGCACCACCGGGATTCACTGAAATCTCTGCTCTGCTCACTTCCTTTCCATGCCGTCAAGTTTTAATGAGTCAACTACTTTTAGAAGAGTTCTAACCAACACTGCTTTTGAGTGGCTTCCGCCTTCAGCCTTATCACACAGCCCTTGAAATACTGCCTTTTTGTTCCAAACCTCTTTACTCCCCGGGCAAAAAGGCATCAGAGGCGTAGAAGAACCCAAGAGGCTCAAAAAGCCACATCTTCAGAAAAGTGTTTTGGGAAGCGCAGATGGCTTTAACCTGTAGCTGACTGCTGAACACCAACTTGGAGTGTGAAATCCCCATAAGCCAGAGGCATCAGTCAGAGGAGGGCACACACGCGGTGACTGTGGCCAGTGCAGCTGTCCCAGGCAAAGAACTCACGGTGGAGCCCTGGTGGCTGCTGCAGACACCGCCAAAGACACCGCCAAAGACTTGGTGTCAAGCCCTACTGACGGATATGCATGGCGTTGACAGGTGCCATTGTAGCAGGAATGTCTCAGACTTGGATTGAAAATTATTCTCTCTTCTCTTCAAATATTGGTCTAAAACAACCGACTAGGTTTTGGGAGATGGCTACTTTATTCTGAGAACTGTCATCCCAGCATGGTGCCAATTGTGGTGTTAGAAGCATCCTGATGACTCTAATAGCAACATGATTTGATTCACACTTTTTAATAAGTGAGAAAGGGTCCTGCTCAGAGTTGTCTACAGCGAGACAAGTCGTAGTGTCTATTTATTACAAATGTGTACAAAATGCCAGTAACACACCATACCCACTAGAAAAAAGTGAAGAATCTCTCTGGTTGAGAACAAAGTATTTATAAAAAAATTAATGATTGAACAGTGCTGTTAAATTTCTGCCTTTTATTTCATAAACAAAATGCACAGAGCAGTAACAGTTTACAGTTCAGGAAGGACACAGCTGTCCCCTGTGCTGACAACCACTTATGCTCTATTTAACACGTGGAATTTAAGTGGTCCAGAAAGTACACTTGGCTGGGAATTGTTGTCTGAAAGCCTTTGCAAAGGAAAACACATCTACTGCCAAAAATTAGTTTTCAGTAGGAAATTTCTTAGTAAGCTGCAGAGTCATAGACTTTCCTTCTGTTCTGTAATTAGACATCAAAGGAAAGACTGTCATATGAATTAAAAGATACCAATTGAGATCCTTTGAAACAAGCAGCATGCTGTACATAAATAATTAGTCATATTTCTGTTTATTTTAATCTCATTAATCTACTGTTGAAAGCCATTGTTAAGCATGCACTCTGACATTGGAAAGACTCCTATTAACTTGCACAGGCTCTGGGATAGGCTCCAGTGCTTAACAGGTTGTATGGATGAAATAACACCCATGATCTGTATTACTCACATTTGTCCTCAGCTAGATTGGACAGGTTATGTTTGGTTTGCTTTATATATGGTGACTGTGTAGAAATGAATGGCCTTTATTGTGCAGGAGGTGGGAGTAAAAACTTCATTATGTTTCCCAGACTTCTGGTCTGTGCATTACAGATGGGTGGAGGGTATGCACGTGGGGTGGGGGAGCCCAGGGAAGAGATGTCAGTTAGGGGGAGGCATGCAGAGCATAATCAGTTCTCTCCTGTTTTCTTCCCCAGCTTTGCAATAGGAAATCCTGAATCAGGGAAGCGAAATGACCAGCTGAATAACTTATATCGCCTGAGGCACATTTGCTTTTGTAAGAGTTTGCACAAAGCAAATGTCATTTCGGATTGAGGAGCAACAGACTGTTTCAGAAAGGAGAGAAAGACACAGCTCTATGAGTGGCATGTTTGGGGATGAATCCATGTGCATGCTGGCAAAGCCCATCTCAGTGCCTACCTGTCGACCTTTCCCAAACCCTAGGAAGAAATAAGCTCAAGTCAGTGGTAGAGGCAGAGGTGGCAATTCAGGACCTTCATAGCCTAACCATTGCTATTTCAGGGTTCATTTACCTTTGTTGGTTCAGGAAGCTGAACAGAAAAGGCAGTTGAGAACAACAACAACAAAAAAACCCATAAAAGAAGAGACTGTGCGTAACTAGTAATCAGGGGTGTGGTAACTGAAGGCAGATAAAGTAAAAAATGACAGGCAATGTGTAAGTCTTAGGTATTGCTATGCAGACTATTTTCCTTTTAAAAAGATTGTCTAACAAAAACACTGCTTAAAGTATAATAACCTAATTTGCTATGACTGAATACATCAGTTAAAGGAATCCCAGCTGCATTACTGAAACCCTTCAGACACTATCTTTTGCTATTATTAGGATATGGCATTGAATTGATGTCAATTGTTCACACAGTTCAGCGCTGAGTGTTTGATGTTTGTGGTAAAAAAAAAAAAAAGAAAACTATAGAATAGTCTGTTCGTTACTGACTCACCTACTCAGAAGATGATAACAGAGGTTTTTTCCTGATACTTTGCCTTTCTTTCACCTTGTCACCTAACCAAGATCAACTGAACTAAGTCAAAATTGAAGGTAGTAAAAGGAAAGCTTCTGTTCTGCTTAATTTTTATCTAGCAAGACAATCTTAAACTCTCTTGAATAAAGTAAAACAGCACAAATATCAACGTGTTTGCTCAGCCACTCACAATTACAGAAAGTGGCTCCTAAACATCTTTTGATATTTTTTGATGTTTCTTTGTATTACAGCAGCAGTGGGAGACCAGAACCCTGTTTGTGTTTAGCCTTGAATTAAAATCAACAAAAAAACAGGGCAAAGTCTGTTTCTACTAAAAACGCTTCTAATACAAACCTCATCTGGGAGGCAACAGATGAATGCAGCAGCAAGCTGCAGGGTATTGAAACAGTTTATTTGCAGAAATCACATCCCCTTTTTAGGTGGCATCCATATTCCTCACAGTCATATTGACTGACCAGATGTCAACAGTGGATTCTCAAGAGTGTTTGCTCATTAAACGATTTCTCCATTTACCAGCACTTTAAAAACAAAAGGATTTCAAAATCTCAGTCATTGTCTTGTCTCTTTGACAAATTCTTCTATGCCAGACAGATTTGCAAAAAAACTAATACACCGAGTTCCCCATATGTGTGCACCCACAGGCCAATGCAAACTGGCAACTACAGAATCAGTGGTTTTGATTGTAAAAATAATTAGCTAATCCCGTGGATGTGCTTTTAAATGAAATATTACGCTAGCCAGCTTCTTACCAATCTCACAATCAAAATTTTTGAAAGAGGAATGCTGCATGGAATATGCAGTAATTGTCAATTATTTCAACATGCCTTGTTCATCGAAGTCCTGAGATGAAATCTGCCATGGATGAATTCTCCATTTCCGAGGCTGTTAATGATATTATTCCTGTGCTGAGGATGGGAACCAGGATTCCACCTCTCAGCATTCTTTTGATGTGATTTACCTGAGGCAGTGGGCAGCTCCTTAGCACTCTCTTGCAAGGATATGTGTCAACCACACTTACTGTGCCTATGGTCAACTCTCTGTTTGGGAGTCACCAGAGAGCCCCCTTTCATTTGATTCTGACCCTTATTTCCCTTCCTAAGTGAGCACCTTCTGAACTGCTGCAACAACATATTGGCACCTCAGGTCCCTAGTGCTGATTTCTCCCATGTAAGACCTAGAAGGCGGCTGCCAAGAACGAGGGATAAATTGATTGCAACCTGGCTTCAATCTGTGATGAGAGTATAATGAATCCCTAACAGCAGGGCAAAGTAGAGCTTGAAGGTGCTGCTGGACCTTGGTCACCTGCTTGCACATTGCGCTCAGAGGTGCCCAGAGGTGGGAGGTACTGCAGTTGCTCTTCCATTTCTTTGGCTTTTTTCATGTCAGGATCTCACATAGGCTGTCATTTATTGCCCTTTGGTGACTTAAGTCCTGCAGACCAAGGATATGCTCTCTTCTGTGATGGGAACCTTATACTGACCAGGCCTTTAGGTACTGTAATAGTAAAGGCAGTTTTACTCCTTCCGATGTAGCAATGCGAATAAGGAGGGGGCAAATTTACTGAAAGAGGCCAGATGATGACTAGCAGTGACACCCACTCCATGAGCACACATGAGGGACCAAGGGACGGATGCTTCTCTCCCATCTGGCTGAGCTTCTCTATGTACATGTATCTTATGTTATTTTTAGTATGAGTTGAAAAAAAAGAGGTTGAAATATATCAAAATTATACAGTTACACTTTGAGATTTCAACTGAGCCTTCAATTGCCTATTCAACCGGAGGCTGAGCCTACCATCTGCTTTCCAACCTGCACTTCAGGTTCCCATTTGGTGCCAGGGTGGCCCTGCAAGAGCTGAGACTTGTTGTAAATTAGGGTCTTTATATTTTCGTTTTGCATTTGCACAAAGAGAAGTCAAAAGGCACAGCACAGAAGCACAAAAATCGAGATGGTCTTTTGTACTTTCAGAGGGAGTGGAAGTTGAAACAATTTATAAGAGGTGACTCACTGGGATTTTCAGAACTGGTCTGCGTGGATGGGTGCAAACAGGTCCAGGTTCCTTTGCTCTGACTACGTCTGGTTCAGAAAAGACGGAGCTGTGTTAATGCTGTGCCCGAGTTGACTTGCCTTGATGAGAAGCTAATACAGTTGTATGGCTTTCAAACTAAAGCTGGCTCACGGCCAACCAGCCTGGAGCAGAGGCAGAGTGAGCTCATGTCTGCCTGCATCCACCCATGGAGACGGGGCTGTAAAGGCTGTATTTAGCGTAACTGCAAGGATACTGTTTATAGGTATTCCAGGCCTTAACAAGCATCACACTTATGAACCAGGGCTTTGGGTTTGCCTTGACCAGAAAGAACAAGTGATGTGGAGGATGTTCCAGGGAACTGAAGGCAATCAAGGAACATAGGACACTTGAATTTCTGAAGCACTTTGAAAACCTAGGGTTAACTTCTTTCTAAGTATGTCTTATTGGATGCCATTGCTACCTAGCAGCGGATACAATCTTGTTGAACTTTTAAATATTCTGAATTTTCACAAAGTTTACTCTAAATGGGTTTCAGAATTGTTTTATTTTCTTCCAGTATGTTCTGCTTTTTTTTCTCTGTTTCGTGCCAAAGCTGAGGGTTCTAACTGGAGTTTCAAACATTTGAAAATCTGTCACTTAAGTCTTTGTAAAATCAGTCTGGTCAAACAGAGCCTATTTATACACACCAGACAGCAATTCCAGCTTCCTATAGTTCTAACATCACAAAAGAGAAACACAAAGGAATAATTACTTTCCATATTCTGTTAGCTTTAATAAAGCAGCCGAAGAACAAATTGGCATCTGTTGCCTAGCATTTTTTCCATTATTTAGCCATAATCTCTTTTGAAATCATGAAGTTCATCTCAAAATACTAAGTGTGATTAGGTTGTGAAATCTGAATCCAATTAAGGAAGATCCTGGGCTTGAAGCACGCATAACTGTCATGAGGCCACCAATCAGATTTCCAAAAAATGAATGTTTAAAAAATGGTATAAATTTGCTGTCTAATTTTCCTCAAAGTAGATTGAGTACCTTAGCCTTGTAAATACACAGATACTTCTTGAAAACTCTCCTGAGTGGGAAGAAGAATTTGATTTCAAAAGAGAAAAAGACTAAGGTTATAATTTCATAATTAATTCTCCTTTAAAAATCCCAAAGTATTAATACGGTGATAGCATTGCCTCAGTTTGGACACAGGTACCTAAAAATTGCCCTCTTATAGGGTAAGGAGCACCACATTACTCCTGTGGAGAGTGGCAACAAGGTGAAAAGACAGCTTAGGGGTGTGATGCTGTTGCCTGCATGAGAGTTATGAAATTTAGACCAAACTGAAAAGTGAGAGTTCAGGTTTTGAAGGATTTCTGAGATGTTCTGGCCCAGATGAGTAGTCAATGAAATTTTATGGCAAAGACTCCCCCAGACCTCCCTTGTTTCAAGGTAGGTTTTCACCCTTGCTGTCAGATATTCTTCTTCTCCTAGTTACTCAAAATTTCTGGCTATGAAATCTGGTTGAATAGTGGCTTCTAATGGTCACAAGGTAAAAGACATTAATGAGCATATAGACAGTCGTAATGCGTCAGACCTGTGGTCGATTATTTTTGCCTGGGATGCTGGCCAGTGTTTGTATCAACACATAACAAATCTCTCTGAAATGCCAGGGTATGGTCATAGAAGACATCTCAGCAGTGGCAATTGTCCTGTGCTGTGAAAAGCAACGTCCTTAACCCCGTGATACATTATGTTCCATCTAACGCAGACAAACTTCATCCTTATGAATTTCAATATTCTTTTCTGAACTCTACTAAAGGTTTGAACACATGATGAGTCCTTGAAGTAGTGAATGTCTGTAGTAAGCATCTTCTAGGAAGTCCAGTCTATTTGCATACTATTTTTTTTTAGTCCTTTCAGTCTTGATTTATGTATGAAGAGCAAGCACATGTAGCAATGGTTCTGACTCATTCAATTTTTATTACCCCTATTATGCCCACTATAGATCTCTTAAAAATAAAGACTTTCACACATCTCATACTCACATCTCTCAATTTTCTCCCCAGGCTCTCTTAATTTTCTCCCCAAACAAAGTTCCCAAAAGCTGTTTTGAGGTGCTGAACAGAACAGGATATTCACACCTTATATTCTCACAACAGCAGCCTTTTTTCAGTATTGTATTATGGCAACAGAGTGTTTTATTTATTAACCAGATTGCAATTGAGGTCTGATCAGAGACCTATGAGTGCTGGAACAGGCTTCCAACCTCTCCATCCTCCCACAGTAATTAGATTTTAGCAGAGCTCTTTGTAATTTTACCATGCAGCTGGTCTTAAAATGAATACTTTGTCCATCTATATGAAAAGAATGTATCTCGTTCCCCATCCACACACCCTCAGGAATATCCTTTACACCAAAGGGTTCCAATTGCTTTCTGAAGTCAATATCATGCCTTTCAAAGGCTGGACCTGCCTGTGTTCCTGAGATTTTGTCTGAAGAATGGTTAGCAAATTCAGGGTATTCCATTGTATATACACATATGTCAATGCCTCCCTCAGGCAGCTGTGATGAGCATTATAGACCATAACAAGCACCTTACAATTGAGATCAGCAAAAGGTTTCACAGGGATCATAGCAGGCCTCCACTGTGTTTTTCTGGGTTAAGCCAGGATTTGGTCCTGGGTGTTGGAACAGGGCAAGAGGACAGCAGATCAGCAACCTTTAAGAAGGTCTGTTGTTAACTAGAGAGAGTAGTTGGAGCTCCCTAAAAAGGAATGGCTCGCTTGCAAAGCGTTCCTAAGCATACACTGGAGAACTTCTTCCAGGAGTTCCATCATTTCTTAAAAGCCTTGTCAGTGGGAGGGAGAGCCTCCATTCAATATGACTAAAAAAATGCTGCTTTTGTGGGTTGCTATAGTAGCCAAGCTCCTGACAGGCACCATAAGCAACTAAGAGCTAAGGGCTGACAATATACTTAGGGCCAGCCTTTGAAGATTAAGTTCAGGCAGTGGTTGCCTCACTGGGAAGACAAACAGTGGAGAGTACCTCTGGAAGTGTGCCACTTCCTTTGGCACAGCTTCTGCTCTGTGCCCAGACAGCTCCTGGGCTGCTACCAGGGAGCTATCTCCGAAGTCTGCTGTTCCAGGAGCCAGCAGAAGCTTAGGCAGATGGCATACGGCTTTGCTCAGGTCTGCTCAAGTGTGCTGCTTGGGCATCGAGGGCTCCCTCCCTTCTCATGCTGGTGAAGTCTGGTGGAAAGACCCTGAGGGAGGTATGGAGCTCTGTCTTTCCTCAGGTATAACCTTCTTCCTCTTAATGTGTATTATTTTACATGTTATGTTAAAATGACCATTACATAAACCACTGAAGAACCACACAAAGTAGATTGAGAAAAGAATTCAGAGTGAACCTGAAACTCATAACCAGACCCATCAAGATGAATAAAAAAGCCCAGGACATCTGATAAAAACCCATAGGAGTTTTATTGCCCTGCTTGCACTGACACACCTTGCACTTACTGCGCAGACCTCTGGCCAGCCTGACCATGAATCAGCCAGACCTTTGCAGCCCTGAGCTGACCTGAGTATCTCCTCCTCAATCTGGCAGAAGCTTTATACTCTGCCATATTGTCCAGCAGCATGGAAAATAATATTTTCCATGAGAGAAACAAGAAAAGATGATCCACAGCCCTGTTTTAAACAATGCCATAAGTTGGTCTAATGAAAAATTTATAGACTGCCTCTGGAAATTTTGCCCTGGTAATGCCTGTTTTAACTGTAGGGGAGATGTGACTGTTCTGTCGTAGTTGTTAGCACTGTAATTGCGAAACAGTGGAGTCTCATTTGGTCATGGGATAGTGTCATACAGGACCCTGAAAAAAAGCCATTTAAATGGTGAAAACATTTCTAGGAGAACATCTATATGTGTCAGGCTTTTTCTTCTCATCTCCAATCATATTTCACCCATCAGTTCAGCAGGATGACCAAAAAAAATGTGTGTTTGGGCTTGTGATTTTAAAAGGGGCATGGTTACTGGAGACTGACAGGGAACTCAGGATGTGCTCAAGGGTTTTATGAGTAACTTTATTTCCTTCTGTACCACTGAAGGAAAGGTTGTAATTGCACTTAAGAACGGTGAAGAGCTACATGGGAAGTGACATGTCGCTATTGCTTTTCTTTTTTCTAGATGAATAAATCAGCTCTAATTTTATAACTGCCACCTGTCCAGACAAATATCAACGTTAGGTGGCAGCTCTTAGAGAAATGCTGTTAGGATTGAATGTAGAAATGAAAACATAGAATAGAATGGGCAACAGCTGTTTTCTCTGGCATCACAAAAAGTGAATTTTGTGCCTGGTTTCTTATTGAAAAAAGCACACGGTGTGTCTGGGAGCTGCAACCTTACTACTAGTACAATTAAGTGCCTGAGCTTCCAAAGTTGTTTTCAGTAGGAAAGCTGGAATTAAAAAAGCTGAAATGAAGGATACACCAGAGCAACCATCAGAGAACTATAGAATGTAAGGCTGCCTCAGTCCCAAGTTCCATATATGGGTTTATGAAGTGGGGGACAAAAGTGACAGCAGACAAGGAGTGGACAGGAGGGGAAGACGTGTGGTATTGAAAGGAATGGGCAGAGCCAAAACGCGGTTCAGCAGATGCTCAAAGGGCATGAAGAGTCTGAACCAGGCTATAAGGATGGTGGTGTAAAATCACGTAAAAAGCAGTAATGGGCCAGATCAGATGTCTGTATCTCCTGTGTAGCCAACAGGAGCCATGAACACAGGTAAGAAGGTAACAAGTATCTGTGGTTTGCACCCTACTATTCCCCAGCCTCCAGCTATTCTCATCTCAGGGACTTCACAGGTTCCCAGCTCCCAAGCTGTTCACCCTACAAACTCCTGGAAGCCAGAGTACCTGGTCCACCACAGAGGCATATTCCCCTTTAGTTCTTCCTTAGTAATTATTTGCCTGTCTTAAGTTGTCATCACAGGTATTGTTTAAAATTAAGTTTAATTGATAATATCATATTGTGGGCTGGGTTTTTTGTATGCACCATACTGTCTATAGCTAACACTAATTAGATATAGATATTCATATATACTTATGGTTATCAATATATGTTATGAAATAACTAATTTGAAAATGCCATTAAATAAAGTTCCTTGAACAGCTTATTCATGAGTTTGGGGGAAAAAAAAAAACCAACCAGAAGAAAAATATCCCAAGTAATATTGAAGTCAGAACTCAAACTAAACAGAGCCAAAGATGTCAGAATTTGAAATCTTATCCTAAACACAGGCTTCTCTGAGAGTATACAGATGGGGAGACTCAGAGAATGCCAACTAAAAATATTGCTATTTGTATAATATAATATTGAATACATTTACATTATAGATGATTACTATTGTTACAGAATGCAAGTAATCATATTAAGTTCAATAACATCCAGTAGCACAGTTCTGTATATGGGAGGATTTTAATTTCCTTAGGAGGGTGAGTCCATTGATTTTCCATGTTTGCCTGCCACTATTAAGAAATCAAAGTTTTATAAGATTCTCAGGATATCTTTTTTCTTACATTGATTTGGTCTTTTCCGCAAGCCAGGAAGATGTGAAACATTTTTAAACCCCTTTCTTTCCATATTCCCATTAATGAATAAAAAATTAACTTTGTGGATTAAATTTACAGACATGAGGCAAAGAAACACAGCACATCTCATTTTAGAAGATGGGTACTTCAGTTCAAAGTGTCTCCTTCCTGAGTGGATTCAACAAGTTCACAAAGTAATGGAGCATTTGTGTTCAAAGACTCTTCTTTTAGGAATATGATGTCTCTAAGGGTACTTGATGGCATTTGGAAGAAATGTAATTTCAATGAGTAAAATTTCATCAAAGTGATGTGTCAGAAAGACATTGCAGTGGGTTTGCACATGAAATGGCCAGAAAATATCACCAAGAGACAAAACCAGAATATTATCCATGGGTTCATGCGTAATAATGCATCAGAAAAATGTCTCTGTTACAGTACAAAACACCTATAAATTAAACGCAATGCCCCTTTCCAGAGGCTATGCTTAGGAAAATGGAAGCATTTGGAATATATATTAAAAATTTTATATCCTTTCTGGACAAAAATATCCCATTTTTCTACGTGCAGAATGTAATAAGATGCTGATATGAGCAGCAGCAAGTTAAAATTTTGTGGCTTCTCTGGTCACTGAGTAAATTCTCATCTGAAAGTTGTTGAGTCAGCAGTAAATGGGGCCATTTTCAACCCTGGGAGAACCAATGTCAACCTCACTTTAAAAAAGAAGACCAGGCAAGGAAACAGTTGTGGAGATCAACTGAGGAAGGCTTACTAGAACTAAAGAAAGAATGGCTCATTTATAATGCATAAAGCCCCTTGGCCTTCATTAAAGGATAAGTGTGCTGTCTTGGATACTGTCTTATCTCGCCCCAGCATCTGAAGTCCTCAGTTTTTGGAAAATGTCCATATGGGAGGCCATGATGATGTGTAAGAGTAAAAGGGAATGTGATAATGGCTTTGAGGTTGGAACTTGCTCAGCCTATGGGGTGTGTAAAGGCATATACAAGCACCCTTGAGAGAAGTGAGCACTGAAATGTCCTAAAAGTTACATCAGGTGCCACCACCGCAAAGCCCACAGTGCGTGTGTTTGTGCAGTCAGCTGTGAAGGTGATCGAGGATAGAAGGATCTGCTCTGTCAGGAAAACAATACCAGGAAAAGAGATGGTCCTCAGGCAGAGTCTTTGCTCAGGGCTGTGCAACAGGGATGCATGTTAAAAAGCAAATTGTTGGCTGTTACATGTGCCCCTGCAGAAGTATTTCAAGGTGAAAAACTCTGGGGAACATCTGGCTAGCTGGTTGGCTTTGCTGCTTGACTGGTTATTGCAAGGAAGAGGTTAGAGAAAAGAGAGAAAGGAAATGTGGAAATTCACTGTTTTGAGACAAATCTGCAAATCCTGTTTCAGGAAAAGTCGAAGAGGGTCAAAACCAAATCTGTTTAAGACCCAGGGTAGAATGTCATGATTCAGGGCCTGACTCGAAGCCAACTGAAGCCGGTAGATTATGGACTTGATGTGCTGTTGTAAGCACCAAAGAGCATGTTACCATGGCCGTTAGGGTGGCAGACACTTTGAATATCAGACTGGAAGAGATATCTTAGCTCATCACTTCCCATCCCCATTCTATCATAGTCAGCCATGAAATGTAATCCCATTTATAAGTGCATCAAAGGAGTTTTTATGCTGCTTTGCTAACTTCATTGCTATGTCTAATATGAAATCAGCTGAGCTGTGCTGAGCGGCAATGGAGAGGGAGTTGAGCTGAATTAGAGAAAAAAACACTAGATGTAACTGTTACACAGTTACAAACTAAGCCTGTAGTTGAGGTAGAAGGTGTTCAATTGATTAATGAGAATAATTTTTCAGTTTCCAATGGATTTAACATGGACATTGCACTGAACGCATAGGATTTTCTGGGAAAATACATACCTCAGTGAATACACAACAAAAGGGCATCAGACAGGATAGGAGTTAAATTCTTATACTGACAAGCTGAAACGAATGTGACTAGAAATATAATCATCTACGAATGCAGAAGATGTTGTAAAAGAAGCCGTTAAGCTTCTAAAAAAGCCAGATATTAAAATAAATTGCTAAACCGCAAGCCTGGGGAGTAGTGAATTTCAAATTGAAATTTGTGGTGTAGTTGCAGCAGTAATTGACTGATGAGCCTTCAGTGGGAGGTGTGCTATTTTAAGTAGCTGTTATAAAACCACCTAGATGAAAATAAGATGATTACAGAAGCGGCGCTGATTTATGCCAAAGGAAAACCTTGCTTCCAACTATAAGGATTCATTAAAGTGTCAACAAATTAGTGGGTAAAGAAGCACTGGCAGATATAATTATTCAGATTTTTCTTAAAGTCCCTCAAAGAGGCTATTAAAGAAAACCAGGCACCTACAAGGTGAAAGGTAATGTTCTGCCTTGCAGTGGAAATGGGCTGGGAGACAGCAAATACAAAGGATAAAGAGACAGCTTTCATCTAGAAATGAGGTTAATAGTGAAGTGTTTGCAATGAATCTGCTGGGACCGAGGCTGTTTATTAATAATCTGATGTCAGGGCAAAGTAACAAAATTTGCAGATGACACTAAGTGATTTAGATCAGTCAGGGATTAAGACATGCAGACATGACAAAACTAAGCCATCGGGCAATGTATTATGAGTTTGATTATTGTTCTGATTTTCCTATTCTTTTTTTTGCTATAAGCAAAACCAAAGTCATAAACATTAAAAGAAATAACGAAATTCCTTTCATCACCAGACTGTATTCTAAATGAAGTGATAATAGTTTCAGAGCGAGATTTGCAAGTTATTACAGATGGTCCAGAAGAAACCTATCCTTAATACCAATAAAAGCAAAAGGATTTTGATGGTATTAAGAAAGGGGCAGCAAGAATGGGGCAGAATGCCATAAGGCTGTCATATCTCAGTCCTCATCACCCCCTCACTTTTAATAATGTTTACAGTTGTAGTCAGACAATCCTCATCAAAATGTAGCCAGGGAAGAAAATTGTTTCCTCCTAAAGAACAACAGATATGATCTGCAACAAGGAAATCTTTCCAGATACCAAGAAAGATCAATGAAGACATTAATAAGAGACAACAGAAGCTGAGAGGCTCATGAGAAATAAAGGAATACTTATCAGTTTTTAAAGTAGCTCTAATACAAGAAAGAGAAGTATCTGGTAAAGACTAACAGTTCTGAAATAGAAAAAATAGCTACTCGTGCACAGTATGTAAGGAACTTGCAGAATTTGCTGCAGAAAATATTGTTAAGGCAAATAGTTCAGAAAGACTGTCAAACTGAAAAATAAGTGTACCATCAATACTCAGAACAGATGGATGAAAATTTGGAAAGAACTGCATTTTTACAAGAGTGCTGACTCTGAGGCATGAGCTAACCACCATGCTAACCCCCATATAGGGTCAGAAAAATTATTTCCACTGTAAAGCTTTTTCATAGCCTTGTACAATACATAGTTACAGCTGCAGTGGGGGGGCACATTTTGTCATAGACCTTTATTGCACTTTTTTCTCCTCCATTAAAAGAATCAGAGGCCTGTGGTACCATCAAGCTTTGGACTTCCATATTTTTATTTCATTATTTCTGAAACAATGCAAGGCAGCAATTGACCCTCATCAGTGTTCAAAAGCTCTGTAATAAATATACCGTCTGAATAGCAGTCAAGCTGTCATCTGCTTCCTTGGCAGAGGTAATTCTGGAAAGACTGAATGGTACTTAATATTGGAACATAATTTCTACTGTGTTATTAGCATCAGTAACCTAGAATTAAATGAGAAGGAAAAGAAATATAGAGAAGCTCCAAAGTGAAATAGAACAATGTATGTGTTCTGAAGACACAAAATGAATATAAAAGTCAATGGGATGACGAGACATTTGGAAGTTAAGAAACACCTTGTATTAATGTATTATCACAAATTCCCATTGACAATCCAGTAAGCTCTTCTTTCTGCCTTCCTTCCCCTTCTTTATTCTTCTGCCAACACTGCCTGATGTTTTATGTGCACAATCAGATGCAATCATATTTTTGTAGGTCTTGCATACAAAATAAATACAATTGTTGTCACCCCCAAATGTATTTATCTGTCCATTATCTCTGTTTGAACATATCGTTGCCTTACAGAAACTGAATTGAAGCCCACATTTTCTTAAGACAATAGACCTACCTTTAGGATATAACTTTAACAGCACAATGAGTTTTCAGTTCTTGGAGAAGTAAGGAGTAGGGTAAGAAGAATTGCTGCCTTGGACTTCCAAAGGGCAGATTTTGACCTCTTTAGAAGACTGGTTGACAGAGTCCCTTCGGAGGCAGTCTTGAAGGGCAAAGGCATCCAGGAAGGCTGGACAGTCTTCCAGAAGAAAATCCTAAAGGTGCAGGAGCAGGCCATCCCCATGTGCCAAAAGACAAGCCAGTGGGGAAAATCAGCCTGTCTGAAAAGAGATCTTTGGCTGGAACTCAGGGGAAAAAAGAGAGATTATGACTTTTTGAAGAAGGGGCAGGCAACTCAGGAGGACCACAAAGAGGTTATGAGATTATGCAGGGAGAAAATTAGAAGGGCCAAAGACCAACTAGAACTTAATCTTGCTACTGATGTAAAAGACAATAAAAAATATTTCTATAAATACATTAGTAACAAAAGGAGGGCTAAGGAGAACCTACATTCTCCATTGGATGCAGGGGGAAACATAGCGAGAAAGGACGAGGAAAAGGCTGAGGTACTTAATGACTTCTTTGTCTCGGTAAGACCAGTTGTTCTTTGGGTACCCAACCCCCTGAAATGGATGACAGGGACAGGGAGGAGAATGAAGCCCCCATAATCCAAGGGGAAATGGTTAGCAACCTGCTAACCACTTAGACATGCACGCATCTATGGGGTTGGGTGGGATCCACGCGAGGGTACTGAGGGAGCTGGCAGATGTGCCCACCAAGTTGCTTTCCATCATGTATTAGTAATCCTGGCTAACCAGGGAGGTCCCACTGGACTGGAGGTCAGCAAATGTGATTCCATCTACAAGAAGGGGCAGAAGGAGGATTTGGGAAACTACAGGCCTGAGAGTCTGACCTCGGTGCTAGGGAATGTTATGGAGCAGATCATCTTGAGTGCCATCATGTGCACATACAGGACAACCAGATGATCAGGTCCAGTCTGCATGGGTTTATGAATGGCAGGTCCTGCTTGACTAAGCTGATCTCCTTCTATAATAAGGTGACCAGGTGTCCTGGTTTGAGGTAAAATAGAACCAACTTTCTGTTTCCCTGTCATAGCAGAGCCAGAGCTCTGCTGAGCTGGACTCCTTTTCCTCTCCTCCCCCTTCCCCGCCACCCTATTTTGCAACTTCTGGGCTGAACAGTGCTCATTATCACAGAAGGACTATCAGAGGCTGCCGGGCAGCCCAGAGAGCAAAAAATCAATGCAGCCCTCCCTGCTAATTAAAGGCTGCCCGGCGGGTTCTGACACTGCTGACCCAGGCTGGTTATCGCCCTGGCTTCCCCCCTGCTGCCAGTAGAGGCCATGCCCGGCTTGCAGAGACAGGCACCTGGGATGATCCCTGTGCAAGGCTAATCACAGCACGGGATAGAAAATTACTAGCTGATTCAGCCCTATTCGAATTGTAAGGCATACTCATCAGCCTGATGCCCCTTACCAGGATGACAGGCGTCTACTCCCTTGGCAGAAAGGCTTTGTGTGTTTAAAGCAACTGACCCCAAATTATTGACAAATAGCCACCTATTTCTTTGTGATTTCTCTTCCCTGCTGGTCCAGGCAAGCCCACCACCCACCAAACATAGCAGGAGGCAGCCTGTACTGCATCCGCTGCTTTTGAAGGTTATGCACTGCCTCTGCAGAAGAAGAATCAGATGCTCCTTGTTTCACCCGAGTGTCTTCTGCTCTCGTTTAAGGAGGTGGAAACAACATGTAGAGATGGGCACTGTAATTTCCACTTCGCAGGCAGAGACCTGGCAGCAAGATGACTTTCCCAAGGTGGTATGGCCTGCAAAAGCCAAGGCTGCAAACCAGATGCCCAACACCTCAGGACAGACCCAGCTGTTGCACATCTGGAGAGCTACCTGGGTTCGAGTAGGAAAGAGGGGTAAGGAATGGACCCTGGGCTCATGCTGCTGAACTCCAGAGATGGGTTGCCCTCCCCATCCCTAGGCATTCGAAGCAGGGGAAGAAGCAGCCCTTGTGTGCCAGTTACAACATGGCTAGAGCTTGCCTAGTTCACTGAAACTGAGGGATTTCCAGCTGGGACTCTATGAAGATTTATTAGTTTATGCTTTTGATCACATTTTTTAATTAATACAATGCAGTATCAGTACCATTTTAAGGTGTTTAGGAACAGGAGTGGACATTTATAAACTGAACCTGGGGGATTTATAAACTGAAGTGGTACTACTCTGCTCTGAACACACAGTAGTGAAGGCACGGGGGGAAGACATAGAAGTTTACACTAAGATAAACAGCTCTGACTAAATAACCTGGCAAATAAGGGAATGTTTCCTAGTGTTAGGTGCAGGTGGTCACTCCTGGCCATGTCCCCTTCCTTCCTTCCTAGGGCAGGTCAGGGCACATCTCACCTCTCCTTCTTCTTTCCCTTCTCCTCAGCACACCTTCCCACCTGTGTCTGAGGTGCAAGGGGATGGCAGCATGCTCCAATCTGTCCCCAGATCTGAATGCCCAGCAGCTCAGGACCTCACAGCACACCCCAGTAAGCCCCTTACCCTTGATTGAGTTAAAGTAGTTGCAGTTCAGGAGAACCCCGAATAGGTGCAATGCATTCATTTTCCATTAATTAGGGTGGATTACCTGCTTTCTGAAATATAAATGTAGAGCCGACTATGGGATTCTTGAGGGAACCATGGTTTTGAGAGGCTGTCATGGGTGCCCACTCGAGCCACATCCTTTCTCTCTCCCTGCCTCTGAGTTCTCCACTGGAGACCTCACCTAATGCATTCTTTTGCACAAAGATTGCTCTGAAGATGCTTAACTGGCACAGTCTGCCAGGAGGAGTCCCAGGGCTTGGGGAGGCTGTGTCAGAGGCTGTGTCCCCTGCCGTCGCAGCAGGGGAAGGGACAGCGTGTTAGATATTTCCCTTCACAAGCCCTGGCTCTCCCCGGGCTGCCTTCCAGATCATACGCTCCAGAGAGAAGTGAGCCCTGCCCTCAGGAAGCAAAGCGAGAATACAGCTGAGCACTCTCCTAATGCAGTTTTGATTTATCCGCTGAGCAATCATCAGACTCTGTTTAGCTGAAGCCAGCTTTATGGATATTTATAATCAGGCTTTTAAAAGTAAAAGGCTATTCTTTAAGTGGCTATTACCGATCTTTTAAAAGTCTATAGACTTTGTAGCTACAAAATGGCACAGGATAGTATCATCATCCAGTAATACTTGCCTGCAGATTCATTGTTTTTTCCCAATCTGCTTGTTCCTCATTACACCTATTAAAGGGCAAAACAGCCAGACAGGTTCAGATGTCACCGACAGGGATGATGATGATAAGGATCCCAGACTTCAGAAGGGTTTCAATGTTTTAATGGCCATTAGAGGCGGTAGGGTCATATTCTGAACTGTGATAAATTAGGACAGTTCTGCATATTTCTAAGCAGTCATGATATTTTATACCACCTACTTGGTTTTATACTAGCTGAAGGTGTAAGGTGGGGCTGTAATTCAATAAAACCACCATGATTTTTGCTGTTGAGGTCAATGGGATCCCAACTTGAAGACTTCAAAACAGCCAAGTAGCAGAGAATTTCTTTCAGTGCTCCATTTTCTTCTTCCTTGAGATATTTTGCTTCTTTGATGTCACCTGCACGGAGCAGAAAAATTGCAGTTTGGAGTTTGGTGTATTTTCACCTCATCATGATGACAGAAAAGTCACTATGGGAAAAATCAGTAGACTTCTGCAACCTAAGAGAAAACTAAATCACTTTTCTGAGTTAAAGGTACCAGGCAGATAGGTCTGTCTCTTCTGGCTAAACTTCCAATGAAAAGACGCGACTGGACCACCATTACAGTAAATCAAGAGTTCTTTCTTAAAATACCAGACATTACCATTTCCTTTTGTGTTAGAAACTGGCTAGCACTGAGGCTCTGGAGAGAATTAAGCTGAACCTAGCTGATCAATACACAAAGCTTATGCAACCACGCTTTTTTCTGGGTGAGGAAATTCTTCGATCCATCATTGTTCGACTTCATTCTTCAGTGAATTAACATCTCAAATGACTATTCAGGTCACATAGGTTCAAGTCGCTAAGGCAGAAGCAGCTTTGCCTCTTGAGGACTATCAGGCATCAGGGAAGGTAAATAAAGGGGTTTGTTTAATGTTTAAAAGAGCATACTAATGGACAATTAGCCAAGGACTTTGGGAGTAGTTTTTAAATCCACAAAAAAGCAAAACTTCAAACACTTCGCAAACTCTGCCATCCAAGCGCTGTGTTTTGGGTTAACACCACGGCACACATATCAGAAAGGCAGAGTTGATGGTGTCGGTAACCCATGATTTGTAACAGCTTCTGACGGGAAGTGCTGAAAAAAATGTTGCAGGTGTCTTGAAAAGAGAACAGATCTTATGCAAAGTAAAGTTTGCAGGGTGAGGAAACATCTAGACCAAAGTATTTGCCTCAAACTTCGGACTTCAACTGACTCATAGCTTTAGACCGTCATGGCTGTGATGTAACTGTTTGTAACATGGATGATGTGGGAAGAAACACTGAGTTAGCTGGTGCAATGAAATCAATACAGTCGTGTGATACTTTGGGTGCTCTTAAGTTCTGCAAAGTTAGTAGACCGTATTTTAAAGAACATGGCTCCTAGTTATTTAATTTCTTATTTGCAGTGAGTTGAGAAACAATCCATACAATTATTCTGTATGTTAGTCACAGCATCCCTGCTGTAAATAAATAAACTGAAAAGAAGGCAATGTAATTTTAGAGAAACAACTAATTGCTGAGGTATTTCAGTGAAATTCTGCCTCTGCAAACAAGGTTAGGCACTACAATAGGACTGGATTTTCAGTATATCCAAATTCAGATGATACCTTCACTACTGAAATGAAAAACAGAAGGGAAAAAAAAGAAGACGGCACATGCACTTGAAAAATGCAGCTATATTCTAAATTATTTATTTTTGAGTCTTAAGGTTCTTGTACAGGTCAGATTATTGGAGACTGTAGGTCTCTTGCAGAAACTTATCCTGCTTCTGAAATGAGCTGCTTCAACTTTGTAGGAAGCTTAATTTAAAAGCAAACTTTCCACAGTGCCATTGCCTCCTGAATCACCACCAGGGTGATCAGTTGTTCCTCACTTTTGAGATGTAGTATTTTGTGTTGTTTTCCTAGTCTATTGATTGATACTTCCTAAGTCTACAAGCAATAGCTGAAGTCCTCACACATGAGAAATTGCTGAAGAACCCCTGTATAGGGATGGCTAATTATAGACACATCAGGAACTTAAAAAAATAAAATGAACTAATGAGTAATGAGCTAAATTATAGATTTTGTGTCATAAGTACCAGATGATTTCTCAGCTTTTCTGATCTGCAAGTACATTACTTGTTTCTCTAATGAAATTGGGTGGCAAGATAAAAATTAGAGGATAAATATATTTTCTCAGCTGGGAGATTGAAACAACCCAAACAGTCAAGATTACTGTTTTGAACCTTCCAGTGAAGCATATGCTAAAAATAATTCAATAGAGGACTAAATTAGTCTTAAAACTGATCTGAGACAAAGGTCCTTCCAAATTGGGTTTGACAGATATCTGAGACAGCCATTAGACCGGCAGTCTGTTAAAAGAAATCTGAAAAAAAGTCTTAAATGTCTTCTGCTTATACCATTATGTCAACGAATTATTTGGTTACTTTGCAAAGCAGGGCATCCAGCGTTGTCTGTCAGTGTATCAGTTGTTAATTTGCAATATTCCTTCCTCCTTGGTTGCCATTTCTGAGATCATACTTACCAAATTTTGCGACACTATACCTTCTTACAGTGCAGAGTGCAGTAACAAGTTAATATTTGCCAGTTCTTGCTTTCTGTACACAGCTAGACCCAATTGAATTCCTAGCCAGAATTAGACCAGGACAAAGATGTCAATAAAATAGTCTTCTCAGACACCTACAGAAATGCAACTGGCAGAACATTTCCTGAAAAGTTTGAATTTATCAAATTGAGTAAATAAACCAGTTACCAGGAGAGGCTATCTCACACTCTGCATTGACAATGGCTGGAGTTGTGTGTACAGTGTATTTCTGCATATAAAATGGGCTGCAAGCGTGTTCTCATTATGTCTATGTAAAACCTGACTAAATGCTTAATTAAATCAAGATAAAGCCCTTACTAACCTTTATTAAAAACTTATGTGTCAAACAGGAAAATTTATAGTACATGTTGAGGGTGTTATTTGAGCATGTCTTATCAGATTCTTTTCTTCCATTTTACAAATAAAAGATCATGATTATTCCTATGCTTTTACAGTACAGATGCTACAGTAGAAACGTGATGTGTTTAGTCCTCTCCAGACACAAGTACACATGATCTGTGAATGTGCAAGGGTTTCCTGCATGTGAGCATCTTTGAGGATATTCAAAAATATATAAAAAAAGAGAGACTCACCAAATATTCTTGTTGTTGAAAGGAATTCAATTCTCAATTAAAAGATTATTCAGTACAATAGAACATCTGAAACTGCTTCATCTAAACCCCTCTGTAGACATTTTCAGTCTCATCAGATCTATGTCTGATGCTGGAATTAATTTCTGGTTTGTCAAAACACCTGGGAAATCAGGTTCCTTACTGAATTTGTAGCCATGTTTTCAAAGGAATAAAGTTTTTCAAAAATGTTTCTTCTCCGATTATTTCAGTAGTGATACCAGCTGTGGATTTTGCTGGAAGTTGTAACTGACCTTATAAAGAGGTTACAGCTGCTATTGCACCTGTACTTAAAGGGCTGTGTCACATGTGACAGTAACATAACAGCCAGTGATGGTATGGCTAGTCGTGCAGCCACTCCTCACAGCCCCCAAATTGATGCTTATAGGTAGGACAGATTGATTGATATGTGATACATATGTGCCTTGGGACAGTGGTAGTGACTGTAGTCTCAGTGATCCCATCCTCCAAACTTCTTCGTCATCCTTCTCCAGGGCTGTGTCCCTCCCAGTCACTAAATACCAGGAGTGGTCTGGTTCCTGGGACTTGATCATCCCAGCCAATACATCCTTAGAAGAGTCCAGGAGTGGTTTTGGGCTGTGCCAACAAATACTTGTTCCCAGGCACAGCTCAGGCATTAGCGTGGGGTTGGGGATGGTGCCAGCCATCTGTTACAGCCCCCGTGCTGAGAGGGCTTGGTGACACAGACCCAGGCAACTCTGTGCTCACCCTCACAGGGTAGGGGACAGCAGTATCTGTGCCCTGGGTGTAACTTTCAATCCAGTTCAGACGAAAACCTGAGAGGAGTCTGTTAGCAGCAGGAAGGCAGTAGGAGGGTGCAGATAAGGTAATGCTGTGGGCCATGGCAGCACAGCAAGCACCAGGAATGTGGTAACCAATAACTTCTGATTTTCTCCATTTCACCTTCCTTTGGTGGGAAGAATGATGGGCTCCTGTTTCCATCATGAACTTCTCAGCACTTACAGGACACAATGCATCCTCTCTTGTCTAACAATTAATTTTTTATAATCCACTCCAACTGCCACTTAGAACAAAACTGTGAATAGTAACATAGGCAGGAGCAGAGCAGATGTTTGGGAACAGGTTTTTTTCCTAATAAGCTGTGGCTATGCCTCAGACACTATCAACATGCCATTTTTCATTCTCTGTTTTTTGGTATAGTGGTAGCCAGTTGCACATGGATGCCTCACATCTATAAAGCTTGTAACCCTCTCTCATGACCCATAAGAGCCTTTTCTAGGCTGAAAACTCTTTTGTATTCCAAGGGTGACTTGAAGCTCCTGAGGGAGACTAGAAAGAACACTTGCGCTCAATGCTGTGCCCTGGAGACAGAGGCAGCATCTCATGAAAAGAGTAGTCAGCCTGACTTAAAGCCAGTAAGTAACAGAGAACCAAAGCCAACAAGTCATTTTTGGTGACTTTAGTTAACAAGATCAACAAGCCAGCTGCTATATTATTGTTAAGGTTTATGTAGACTTTCCAGCAAAGTTAATTCAGTGTTTGATGCTCAAAGAACAGCAAAAGAGAGTTTAAAGTAAGGTCCTTTTCAAAGAACTAGTGTTTAAATTATTACACATAGTTAAAATTAAGTAGTAAGGAGATTCAGTGCCTTTGTAGCTTTTGAAAACTCTAATTTCTCACTTGGAACGTTATGGGAAATAAAAGCCATTCGGCCTATAAGGAATGCTACGATTAAAACTGAGGTGACAAACTGCAGTTATAAACTGGAAGTGAGGGTTTCCAGCACACATAACACTTTGGGCCAAGGGCTTAGCTGGCCTATAGGCATGCAACTCACTTAGCAGCTTTATCACTCTTTTACACCTGATAATGTGCCTTTTTATGTAGCTATGTGCTTTACACATTCAAAGAGTACTTGAGAGTTAAGGAAGTTTGCCAGTTTGGAGGGTTTTCAACAACACCACTATCTTCCTTCATTTACACTTCCTCCCTTTATTCCTGAGCTGATCTGAGTGACTACTTTCAATCTCACAGGGATACTTTCTCAAAACACGTCACTAACTTCAGTTATTTTTGCCTCACAGTACAGCCTGTGAGCCAGTATTACCCGCACTGCACACACGCAGGATGAGGGACAAACACATCAAAATCATTTGCCCAGAGTCATCCTGGAAACTTGCCTCACACCCAGCAGCAAACTTGAAGCCCCAGATATAGCAGTTAGCCAGAGAGGGTTCATATTTGTAAAGTGTTTTAAGAGCCTCCAACCACAGGCTCTGAGAAAGAGGAAGGATCCTGGCTAAACCACTTCACCTGGGACATATCGGACCCATTCTTTGCTCTCCCTAACTTCTGAAGTGACGCCTGGCCAATCAGTAAGATCCTCTGCAGCCACCTCTGTTGGACGATGGGTAGGAGAAGGCTGTGGAGATCAGTGCCTACTGCCCATCCCTTAACTGCTGCGATACCAGCTGCTATGAAATGACCTGAGAGGGACTGTGATCCTTGCAAGCTCCCCAGCCACTCTGCCACAAGTTTACCCTCTGTCTCCAGGATCAGGTCTCCCCAACCAAGCCTGCCTTATACCAGTAACAGTCTTGCAAGGCTGCAGCTTGTCTGAGTCCTCACCCCTCCCACATTTAGAAGAGAGAAGAAAAACTGGTTTTGAGACTGTCAGCCTAGAATCTTTCATAACAAAAACTCTCTAACCGCCCCCCGTCCCCACTAAATCTTGAGACCAAGGCTTTTTTTACTGAATCATTTTAGCATTAATCACAACTGAGAATACTACCCAACTTAGGAACCCTCTATATTGGTAACTCACAGAAGACAGGTTAATATTTCAGCCCTCTGCATCAAGAAGTACTGTAGAGTAGTGTATAAAACAGGCAAACCCTCATTTTTTCCAAACATACAGCTGCTGACTAGCACAACAGAAGCAGACTCAATCCTCTGATGTTTGGAGCTGTGTCAAAGAGAGATGATCAGTGGAATCACAATTTCAGATGATAAAACTCCCTTAAGCTGTTGGATTTCACAGAAGCTTTTGTTCTTTTTCGCCCTCTTATTGAAGAAACACGTCTACCCAGTGACAGCTAGAAATGAAGCTGTGGTCTGACGCAGTAAAGTTATGCCATCTAGGTGAGGTGAGTAGGGCAGTGACCAGTTATCTGCTTCCCGACTGCAAGCTTGTGTCTCTACCAGGTCAGGACTGGGCTGGGTAAATCTGTCCTGTAGGCTGGGTTTTACTTATTGTTAGTAGTAGGCAGGATTTGTACTGTTGGTGAGGAGGCTTGTAGGGAAGAATGTTACTCATTATGAGCCTTTGCCTTTTGTTTAATATGTTCATTTCATCCTGAGGGATACAGCCTGTTGCTGAAAAATCTAATATATGAGATTCAACTTTAAAAATACAGCACCATGTTCTGTAAATTCCAGCGGAGTGCATTCGGCTACATTTCATTCACTGTTCCCTATGAGAATTCTCTTTCATATTTTCCACAAGCCAAAACATGAGGGATGGTTTATCGTATTGCTCTAATGTACCTCTCTGGGAAAGCTTGAATGAATTTGATCATTATAAGCCAGGAAACATTTCTTAGAACTCAGACAGACTTCACTGCAAGAAAAATTTTATGGAAAAAAAAAAAAAACCCAACAAAAAAGCCCACAATGCAGACTTTAAACCTGCAGCTGGCCTGATGGAAGGAGGTTATTGAGACATGCCTTGGACACTCTTTTCCGTGTGCACTGGGCATCAGTTGATGGTGTTTAATTGTTTCTTCTGCTACCACAACGTTTATTTTCTTCATAATTATCACTCATTTTTTGTGTTTTAGATCTATTTACCTTCACAGTGTACTGGCAAGGTGCTAGAAAATAGTGTACCTGTTCCTTCTTGTTCAAAGGTGTATTGATTTCTAAGGAACTTCTTTGATAGTTTCTGCCCAGAGCTTGATGTAGATGGTGCATGAAAAATCAACTGCTGACTGCTGGACTGATATTTATTTTTAGAGTCTACTACATAAACATGTCCATGATTCACAATTAGGGATATCCAAAAAGCAAGATTTTCACCCTGGAAAATAGGATGAGTCAGATGCTGATGTGAGAAAACTGATTAAAACATAGTCAGAATAAGAAAACAAAAGGGCAAACCCCGTCAGTTTGATACTTGGTCTCTTGCAAGACTGAATTGCTATTAGTCAGTTATTACCTGTGCAAATACATAGTTTTCTCCCTGTATTTACGTGCTAGATTTTATTCTTACATGAAGGAACACTTAAGCTCCAAACTGAAACTGAAGCCTCAGGACACGTGATGTTGCCATAAATATGGCAATAAGAGTATGGTCTAGCTCTTGTACTGGAGTAGGTCAATACCTGCATTCCCATTGCATGCTGTCAGCCAAGAACAAAGTTTACAATACAGACAGGAATCAAACCTGCACCTACTGCTCTTGGTCCACATTGACCATCCAGGCAGACTTCTCCCTTACCAGCTTCTTGGCATGCAGAAATTGATGCCAGGGATCTCCTCCATCCCTAGACAAGCACTTTCCCAAAGGAGATCGCTGCCTGTGGCTCAGATAAGCCAATCCTACCAGAGACTTGTTGTGATGAAAAGGGGAGCTTTTATTCCTCCGTTCCCTTCTCCTTGGATCTTCATATCACACAGTGTTGTAAATTCTGAGGTTGAGGGGTGCTGTTGTGGCCTTGCTTGTGCTACGGGTATGCATCAAAACCACGCAAACAACAACAAGTGTATGTGGAGGGACTCTACTTCCCAAGTGCATGGACATGGATCTGTTCTGCACTATGGGTTACAGAACAAAGTAACTTCTGTGGCCTTTTTGTGACTGGTATTGAACAATTTAAATAGCAACACTTAGAGAAGAAAGATTCAGACAGCTCCTTGTCACTTGAGTTTCGTTTTCAGAAATGAAGGTACTGTGGTAAAGTGCTGGCATGAAACACTTACATTGCTCATTCCTTGAGTACCTTCCAGGGCAGTAACTGTAATGAGGGAGAATTAAGCCTACACATGGTTCACAGTAACCCAGTTTCATCTTATGCCTGCAATGAGGATTCTTCACAAGATCATTTTTTAACAAAGTGCTAAAATAAGTACTTACATTTCGCACTTTTTAATCCTGAGAGCTTCGTTGTATTTAGAAGACAAATAAGTCATTTATCTTTACACTACCTACTGAGAGAGCACAAGAAGGGCATTAGTGTTTAGCACTAACCCTTCCAAATGTCAGAACCATGCCAGTCTTGCCTAGTGTCGTTGCTGAGAGAGAAAGGTGTCTTCTTCATCTGTATTAGCAGTCCTTGGCTGGTGACAATAAGGCACCTATAGCACTGAAAGAACAACCCATGTGGCCAGGAGATTTTGCTTAGTTGTTGTGTGCCTTCCCTTTGCTCCGTACAGGGTAGCCTCCCTGTTTTGAGAAACACTGAAAATAGAGCCCCACTGTTCTTTTCAGTTCACATAGAGCCCGGGGACTGCTCTAATGATTTAACACTATAAACAGTTGAATTACATTACTCAGGAATATCCCCTGGCACTGTTTAATTTACTAAGGTAGGCATAGCCCAAGACTCCCTTTGAGGGCAGACCTTGGTATAGCTGTAAGTAGTAAGCTCTGAGCAGGATGGAGTGCTGCGGTACCTGTGGGTGGAGGGGGTGCCCCCTGCCACTCCTGGGCTGATCTCTCGGGCATGATAAGTGTTCGCTGGTTGTTTCCACTGCAGAAACGGGATGGCTAAGGCTTTCAACATGCACACGCATAATGCCATGTCTTGTGGTGTCTGTTCTCTTTCCATTTTCACCCTTTGCAAATAAAAGTCTTTCTTGAAGTTAATAGCTCTGTCCAGAAAGACTCACAGGGATGGCTGAAATGTGCCTGAGAATCTTGATTTTCTGGTTCCTGATAACGGCAAAATTCCCACTATGTGAATGAACTTCTACCACTGTGGATTTACTGTACATTCTTAATCCCAGCTGCCCCGAGGCAAGAACATCCTCAAATACTTGCATGCTCTTCATTTCCTAACAAACAATCCTTTTTCTGATTTAAAAGCAAAAATCTGTAAAGAATGACTTTTTGAACCAGCTTGACTGAAGAGAACGTTTTTTCCAGGCTTTCATGCAGATCCAAGTTCTGAAAGCACTACGCTAGTCTTTTATTAATATTCAGGCTCACTTTTATCAATCTCCTCTCCAGCACAAAAGCTCATCTGCAAACTATTAGTATCCCACCTTTGGAGCTCAGATCGGCACATTTGTTGCTTATAAGTGGGGTTTGATACCAGTAAGAGATGAATCCATCATCCACCAGATTTATCATTTTAAGAGGGAGAAAACCTGCCCAGCTGAATATGCTGCCAGAAGGTGTACCTTTCCCTTAAGTAAATAGACCTCTGTTTGAATTTCCTATTGGTCTGGAGACAAACAAAATAAAAACCATGTGCTTTAATTGCTACCAATAAATCTCCATGCACTGCTGTTGTCCAGGTGAGCAAGTATTATAAATTTCGTATTATAAATTCAATGCTTCCGAGAGGGATATACTTGAAACAAACCACTTTTTCTTTCATATTTTCAGTCATTATTTGGTTCCCTCCTGCAATTTGATTCAGTGTTAAAGCATATTACAATTTGGTTTAGAGTTCATTTCATACTTAAACTATAGAGTTTAAACTATAGAGGTGATATTTCTGGTATTTAGGCATATTATTCTGCTTTATGTTGGATAATACCAATTCTTTGTTGTACAATTGGTTTGTAGAATACTTAATGTTCATATGTCAGAATCTGCCCATCAGGGAATATTTTTAGAAGTGAGTGAATCTGCATTGATGGAACTTTCAACAACTTTTGTTCCTTTTCCACTTACAAGAATAGGTTATGTTTGTTACAACAGCAGGTGATCACCAAAAAAACACAGTGCCAAGTAATTCTTCAGGTGACTAGTGTCAAGTAGAAGCCCCAGTTTCACAGTCCTGGTGGTCTTGATTACAGATGGGCAAAGACTTATCTGCTCATAAAAAAGCATGAGCACATCCTCCCAGACCTTCCAAGACTTTTAGAAATGTTGCAAGCACTTGTTTAGATGCACTTGACAAAAGTTGACTGGTTGAAGCCTTCTGTTTACAGAAGTGCTTATTTTGTGGCCAAAATGTCAGCTTTCTCCATGCACACTTCAACTTGGCACATTAGCTGAGCCTGATTAGAGATGTCCAGCATCACAGCAAGGCATGCTACCAGCGTTTCAAAGCTTCTGCTCAGCCCTCAGCACTAGCAGCCCTCACTCACTCCTGGCTGTAGGAAACACTGCAGATGATAGCCTTAAAAAATTTGGCAGCAAAATTTACCCAGCTTCAATAACCCATCAACATGGGATGCTGGAAAAGAGTGAAAATCACTGAAAACTTTGCTTGCAAATTATTGACTGAACTTATTCTGCATGAAAAGGTACTCAAGTAATGTTTTATGGATGTCCACACACAAGCAATAGAGGCTGTTTTGTTTTTGTTAGGGGAAGAAACTACAATTGTTAAGGTAGTTATTGCAAATACAGCATTAGCAGTACAATAAAGCTTCCTTAGTTCTTTCAGAACTGGTGAAGTCAAGACAAATGGAGAAAAAAATAGAAAAGAGCTAATTTGGGGGTATGGTGAAGACATATGGCTTTCTTATAGTCAAAATCTCCCTCCACTTTGGGGAAGAATACTCTGAAGTACAGGAATATGCAGTATATAGCCTGTACATGTACCTATCAAACTCAAAACCCTCAATGTCTTCAGTGATTAGAAGATAGATAAAATAAATATAAATATTCATATTCAGACATCAATGGTGTCTATTCCAGGGACTGACTGACTAAAGACCAAAGAAAGTCTGTGGCAACATATTTCTCTTATCTGCTTGCCCTGATGTGTATGGATGTACACTTTAGAGTTCTCTATTGTGTCTGGTATACTAACCAACTTAGAAAAATATAATTTGCTCTCTTAAAAGTAGCCTTGTTTATAAACACAGGTACAGAGGGAAAAATTAATTGTCATAATTACAAGTATAATTTTTGAGGATGCCGTAGCTTAAGTACCCAATAGAGAGATGTAACACTCTTGTGCGAGCTGAGTTAGCACAATGTCTTCTTTCTTTCATAAAAAAAGGTAAACTTAGGTACCCCAGATATTGCTGTCCAGTAACTGATTAGTTTGCAATATAAAATAAGTGCAGCTCCTAGGGTGCTTTGTTCTGACTGCTCCCATCATGCTTTCACTTTACTTCTATTTTCACTATAATATGTTCCCTTTACTTGCCATTACAGATGAATGAAAGCTCAGTTATCACAGGAGTTACCTCTGGCAAAGGAAACGTACTCAGAATAGAAGTATTGTGCCACCAGCTGTGTTAAATTGTTGCCTCTAAGCTATTGCGGGACAATTCAAGCCTGCTTGTAAAATAGATAGCAGGAAGGCGCGTGTGTTGCCAAGGAAACCCTTGGCTGTGAGTGTATTGTATAAATAACACCAGGGTGGGGAAGATGTAGCTAACAGAAGAGTGAGGAAACATGAAGAAGTGCCTGGCATGTCTCTGTGCCTGGGGGAGGGTTGGAAGCAGAAGCAGTGAAATAGATTTACCACTTCAAGTAGCTGACCTTTCTTCAGCTGAGGAAAGCAAGGAAAGTAGGTCCATCTTTCAGAAGTGATTGGGGAAGCAAATAGAGGCTGGAGGGTAGAAATATCGCCATGATGGGCAAGTTCTCCAGTGGAGAAACAAGAGTGACCCCTGCACCTTCTCACACTCACTAGAGGAAGAGAAGGGGGTGTAAACCACTGCTGGATTTGCCCAGAGCTATGCAAGAGAAGTAGCAGATCAGGTCTGTGATGAGGCAAGTGGGGAAGTAAGGGAAATAAGAAAAAGGGAAGCCAGCATAGTAATAGATCTAAGCTTTGGGACAGATTCAAATCCAAGAGCAATATATTTATGTTCTCCAAAGATTATATGTGTATAGCTTCTCCCAGGTTTGTGGACAAGATGCTACTGGAATTCAAAGCAAAGCAGTGGGCAATGAATTCAACTCACTGCAGCAAGTCACATATATGCCATGACAACATCAATGTGTGACGAAAGTTTGTCTCTTCCTCTGGATTTTACACATAGTGTCTGTAATTCATCAGTCTGTTCAACAGTCATTAGTGGATCGGTCACATTAGCTTTCGTCCATTTTACATGCTTTACTGCTTTGTAGCTGGAACCTGAGTACTGCAGTGCTGTGAGAAGTACAGCTGGGCAAGTGGGGTCTAGAGAAAGCAACGGGCTTACAGCTCAGGAGAAAGGCTGATTTCCTCCCTTGCTAGTGACGGGAACAGATCATTTCACCTCCTTATACCTTACATGCCTCAGTCAGTAAAATGGGATAATGTTGTTTTTACCTGTAAAGCAGTTTGAACTACGGGTAGAAGAGTACTCTGTAAAAGCTGTGAGTATTATTAACTTCAAGCATCTATGTAAAAAGCAAATCAGTGACCATGCATGCATACTACAGAGCAGACAAGCAGGAAAAGTACCCACTGGGCTATGGCACCTGGCATGCTCCAGTGCATGCCTTCACACTGCCCAGAAAAATCTCACTGACCTGAGCTGCTTCTTTCTGACTGCAGATGGTTACAGCAAAGCCAGATCAGATGGGAGGCAGCAAGCACTTGGCACCTGGGGTCATTGCTGTTTGCCTTAGGCAACTGGCTTTGGCCACAGAGGGACACTGTCATCACTACTAACTGAAGTATCTGCCCAGGTCTGCCAGCTATCATTTGCTCCCAGTGAAAACCCACTGCCCTTCCATTTTGATAATCTGCCAGATCCCCTGACATCTGCCTGTCATGGCTGGTGGACATCCAGCAGTCCTGGACTGATGATCACAGCCAGCGAGGTACGGAGTTGCTCTGTATGCATGTTCCAGGCTGTGTCAGGTTGGGTATGTACCACTCAGCTGCCATGGGATGCAGACCCATCGCTCCTGAATTTGCTGATGCTGTCGGGTATGAAAAGGAGAGACAGGAGTTGCTGGAGACATAAAGGCACGCTTGGCTGGTCTCTTCTGGAGTGTCATCTCTCCACCTGGCAGAAACCAGTCCAGCCTGCAACCTCAGTCTTTAACAAGAATGTAGCCATGAACTGTGACCACAGTTCAAGCACCAAGGTATTTCTACTCATTGTATTTTGTATTATTTTATATTAATGTATAGATATTTTTTTTAAACTCATCTGATGCTTCCCATTCTTTTCTCCTGTACTTTTTTATATCATAAGAGTTCACAGTCATAATAATCCATTTAAAATCCTTGTGTGAAGGTTTATTATTGCCCTTGTAAGCATTACAGAGCTAGACTTTAGCTTAGGAAAACCTCCTCTGACTGCGTAAGGGCTACTGAGATCCACCCTGGGCAACTTGCAGGATTAGACCCCTGGTGCCCACCTGTGTGGACAAACACAAATATTGCAAAACTAAGGCCAGGCATTTGGATACACCTGCCAAATGGTTCATACTAAGATAGGAAACATCTGTGTTAATGGAAGTGGTACAAAATATAGTTTCCCATTCAGGAACTTCATCAGGTCTCCTCCATGGCAAACAGATGAGCCCTTAAGCTATATTGCTTTTGGAAGCTGCCATGCACTATCCAGTGCCATTGTGTTTAGTGCTTATACAACAGCAGTTCCTCGAACTGGAAGTCTCAGTCGCTGCATTTATGACACAATTTCATTAACTAAACAAGCTTCAAAACATATTTTAAAGTGACTTGGGGAGAAAAATAACCTCATATTCTTGATTTATTAAATGAATGAATTATTAACTACCTTAGTATCTTTCTGCATTAAGTTGGTTTAAATGTTCAATTAAGCTGAAAATCATTCATCCAATTTTACCTTAATGAATGAGCATCTCAAATCAGCATCTGCTTTTGAAGAAAGGTGTCAGGGTGAGTTATTTTTAGCAAAAGAGTTGGTGGCTTTTTTCCACTTTCAGACATGCCATTGGTCTCAGAGGTGTAAGATGAAAGAATACCGGATGACATACATACCGTAATTAAAAGTAATACGTCATTGCTAGGAGATCTTGGAAGATTCCTTCCCTTTCCAGACTATCTATTCCTATTTTCACAGAATACTTATGGCTAAGTGACACTGTAATATTCCACTCATGTCTCTGGAATGTTAATAACTACATACTTTGTTCCATTTTGTTTCAGTTCCCAATACTGTCAGACTTTGTAAAGTAGTAAGTTGAACTTCACTTAGAAATCCTATATTCTTTAATGTTAGACTGAGCTGTTCCCTTAATTCAGTTCCATTTTCCTGTCTCTGTACAGGTAATAAATATCAGTTTTATATGAAGACTCTTTTTATCTAGTAATTTATAGACATATGGGATTTTAAGCTTTGGTGAGTTTAGGATTCCTCAGGTGAAAAAATAGCAGAATAATTCTCCATGGAGAAGCCAGCAAGCCTGATATATTTACTGGGCACTGAAAAATCAAAGATTTTTTTTTCATTTTTAATATGATGAAAAGAGACAGTTTTGTCTTGTAGTTTATGTGGATTCCTGCTTCGTGAGAACCGTAATATTTCAGACAAATCACCACCCTTTATTTCCCTATAAGACACATTCCAATTTTGAGTACAAATTTTGTTGAGGTTTCCAATATTCAGCTCCAAACAATAGGAAAGATAGACATTTCACGTGGATTCTATCCTAAATGAGTGATTCATATTTACTTCCTCTAACACCATCAAGACTGTTAAAAGCTCAGCTTTCAGACCCTGTTATGAATTTTATCCCTGCCCTAGTGATTGCTCTGAGTGGTAAAGTGCAACCTGATTTACGATACAGGGCCGTCAGTCAGGAAAGCGGGATGCTGAATGAAACCACAATCAGGATCTACTTTGTTATATTGTTGATTTGAGTGGGAGCAGACCTTTACCCCTGCTCTCAACCCTAAGTTTCATCTGAATTTGTGGAAAGGGTTGTGATGAATTAGCATGGGCTGAGGTTGAATTCAGGCACTTGGACTCAAGAGGCTTGTAGCCAAAACTGCCACTCAATCCTAGAATACTTTGGCTGCAGAACTGGAGACGGTGTTTTGTTCTTTAGTGCCTGGTGCTGTGGCATTTTCCACACCTGGTGTGCAAATCATCTTGTATATATGGCATATCTATATTGTTGGACTGGTGAAGAGCAATAGGAAAACTTTGGCCCTGGTCCCTCCTCCCATCGCATTTAGCATCAAATTTGGTACACACAAAGACACAGGTGAAGAGTGCAATAGGAAAATCCACACATGAAGTGGGCAACTGTTTCATATTGGCTTTCTTTTGTGGTTAGTTGTTTTTAGAGGCGACATGCTCTGACAGGGACAAAATATCAAATAAAATGCTGCTAGCGGGATTTAAGGAGTGACATCAGCTACTCATGACATGTTCTCATTTACTCATGACATTCTGCGGGCTGAAAAACACCTTCCTGAAGTTAAAAAATTTCAAATAATCTTTGTGGAAAGGCAAGGGGGAAAGCAGAATGATTAGATATGCAAACAAAGCCCCAACAAATTCTTAAGGAATCCCGTTACTAAAAGCATTACAAAACTTGAAGACATCAGCACTGTGGTGTGCCAACTACCAGAGCTCTCCTCCACCAAAGAGGTATAGTCAAATTCTTCTTTTCTTTGTGCAGTCAATCTTTGTATCATTTCTGAAAAGCATTCTCAAGTGCATTTCTGAAAAATCATTTTAGGCAGCTGCCCCAGCTTTCCCTTGCCCCTTAGGGGTTGTGTTGGCACATTAGCCTCCTCGCCTTCAGAAGAAGTGAAAGGCCAAAAGTCCAGAGAACAAACTGCAGATCAGGCAGACTAATTGTTCTTAAAATCGAAACATATGGTTTCTTTCAGGATCTTGACTTTTTAAATACTTGTTTAAAGTAAACATTTGCAATTCCTCATGAAAGGCACTTTCCTCCCTGAATCCTCTTGACCCTCAGTGACCTTTCTTACCAATTGCACATTGCTTTACCCTTGGGGATGATTAAATCTTGAGAGGCTTTTTTTTTTTATTCTTTTCTTCTTTTATCCTCCACATTTGTCTCTGAGGACTAACTTAAGAACTTACTTGAAGAAAGCTAACCTGGATCCTAAAGACAGAAACACACCAGATGCCCACCTGAGTGTCCCACACGGGTGTCTGAGGCTGGGGCTTGAAGGGAAAGAAGCTGCTGTTCACATGTGTCTTCACAGCACTGTGTTAAAAAAATGGACAAGGAGAAATGATCACCAAACACTGACTCACCAATACTAAGTTTTCAAGCTAATCTTTGAACTGAAAGGCAGCTGGAATGCCTCGCGTCCTGCGCTGGAGGCAGAGCACAGGAGGGAAAGGTGGCCTGGGGCAAAGTCATCCCTGAGACAAGGCATTTTAAAACTATGGCCTGTGGCTGTTGTCTCTCTGACAGAAAAAGGCTGACAAAAGTGATTGACTCCAGGCTGTAATCGCTGGCGAAGGCAGGCAAACCCTCCCAGTTTGTCTCCAGGGTGTCAGTACAGGAAAACTGATTGAAGTGTCTCTGAAGTCACTTTATGCATAATTTCTCTTCTGGGCTTGAAGGCATTCCCTAGCTCTTGTGTAGTTGTTAGGAAAAGTCAGAGCTTGTGTAAGGGCCGGGCATTACACAGCGTGGCACTGAGGGCCTGATGCTTGCTAACAGGATAAGGAGGAGCAGTTTTCCGACTCCAGGCAATGCTTGTTTCAGCCTTTCTTTTCATTCTTGTTTGCTGAGAAGCTCAGAAGAAGATTAGTTCTTGTAAAGCACTTCATTTTCAAAAGCTCTGCTGCCTAATGCCTCTGTCTGTCGAATCAGATGTCAGCCTGTTCCTCCCATCCTCAACGCACAAATAGAAACGTGCCTGCAGGGCTGCAGCATGTAGCAGGCAGCACCCGCTGTCCGGAGCGGCACAGAGGCACAGCAGCATCCCCACATCCCTGTATGGAGAAAAACGAGAGTCATGGAGGCAATGAGACACAGTGCCGCCACACACAAAGAGCCATGTGGAGAAGCAGGCTGGTAAATTGGACGGACACGGTGACACTGTCACTGGAGAGATCTGCGTTTGCAGCCAGCTCACGCAGCCATGTGTGACACTGTGTACAGTGTCATGCCTGACACCCTGAGGAATTCCCAGCCCTGTCCCTCCTCATATACGGAGGAAGATGGGCTGTTTATACCTCACTTGCCATTGCAACACACACACTCACCTGAGCTGGCTTCAACCTGCCTGCTAAGCAGTTTTATGCAGACAGAATAAGTATCTTGTCTAAATGAAGGGTCTTTTGCTGGTTTCCTTCCTCTGCTGAGAGCTGGAGCTGACTATTATGGCTCCCCATGGTCTTCCAGAGATTTCTGTATTGGTGCAGGAAGTCCTGCCCTGAGACCCCAGCAAACTGGCAAGGACCTGCAAAGGTAGGCAGTAAGGTTTGTTAAGAAAGTAGTCTGTGCCTAGGTATGGGTATAGACTATATGGGGAAGGCACCTGCTTCCATTAGCAATTCCCCAGCCCAAAGCTCCAGTAAAGGATTCAAAAGGAAAAGAGACATCCCTGTCATAGGGTGAGGGCTCTTCTTCACAAGGAAGAGAGCTGTGCAGGAGTTCCTCATTACACCCAGTTTGAACTGGGACCTTGAGTTCAGATTTTGCATGTCCACAGGGAGTACCCTCATTTCTGCATTGATGGATACCCTGTCCTCCTGCTTAGCCTGCTTCCAGCTTGTGTAACTCAAGATTCGGTGCAGGTACTTGGCACGGCCTGTTGCATCTCTGCTAAGTGCTTTGACCACTTTGCTATGAACTCACAGTTTTCTGATCTCATTAATGTTTATTTATTCTTGAAGAGTGGACTTAACTTCAAAGAAAGACCTCACTGCTGAATTCACACAGCCTAAATGTTATGTCTCCCACCAAATCTGGCTGCTGGCCCCTCTCTGAGCAAGGTAAAATAGGGCTTTAACACTGGGTCTCCTAGATTGCAGGAGAGTGCCCTAAGATAGGGAGGGAAAACAGTGAACCCCTCCCCAGTTGCTTTATTATCAGGACCCCTTTGAGAAGATGAACTAAAGCACCTCCTTCAAGCAATAGACAGGGGAAAGTAGAGTCTGAGCATCCCTCCAGGCCTTAGGCATCTGTCTAGGCTTTGCACAGCTTGGCGGTGTCAGAACACAACTTGCCCATGTCCATGGACAAACTCTTGTCTGTTTAGGGGCATTCAGGTGCCAATTGGTCATAGAGCATCTGAGCAGATGTCTAAAGCCAGATCCAACAGAAATGTTGATTTAAGGCATCACAGTGACTTTTTTGTAGACCTGCTCTTTCATAGAGGTGAGCAGGTGCTTTTTCTCATAGATGCATGGGCTCATTTCTGTTCTGTCTTGTTTTGAAGTAACTCTGTTTGTGAGTCCTGGTTGAGCAAGGAGAAGTTTGCGCTAAAAATCGTACCTATAGATGAGAGGATAATCATAACACTGGGAGAGTTAAATGCAGGTGTCACTTTAAATGGATTTAGTCTTCAGAAACATACTATTTGGATGCGCGTCTGTTTAATCAAGAAATAATTAGGAGATAGTTCAGTGAGTAATGCCTTATCATAGATTTAGAGCTAGAGATTGTACCCATACTTATCAGATTCCTTCAGGACATGCTTCAGTGCCTTGTTTGTCCTTCTTCTGTAAAATGAAGAGTTCTTTCTCAGCTGTGCCCAAGGTACAACTGTATCAGAGACCTAGATGTGATATAATCAATCTGATATCAGACAGAATTTTAGCTGATCTTAAACTCAAGAAGCAATGAAAGCTAAGATGAAGAAGACTCTTGAAGTAAGAGCACGACCAAACATGAGGGCTTGCTGTGGCTTAACTGAATGTCTTTATAAGCTTATTTATCAATTTTTTTCATACTGAAGGTCTCAGATTTGGGGCATATGGCCATACAAACCAGCGAGTATATGTCAAATGTGTTCAACTTCATGTGCCAGCAGACTGCACAGGCATTTTATTGGGAACGCTTCTTCACAGAGATGAACGTACAAACGCCTATGCTTATGCCTTTGCTGACAAAGTTATCCCATCAAAGATTTTTTTTCCTTCACGATTCCACTCCATTAGCTGAAACTCAACAATTACATTTAGAAAAATGTGTTTTGAAGGTTAGACCTGTTGTTATAATCCTGAAAATTGAAAGGTTAGCATTTAAAGCTTTCAATGACATGCAAAAGTTTACAGCTGGCATACCAGACTGCTGAAAGTTAATCACTGGAAGGGAGAAGATAAATCTCAGCATCATCTGCATAAGTAATAAAATGAGACACAAATAGAGAACTGCAAGTCTCAAAAGGGAAGATCCAGTGCATTAATATTAAACAGGTTGTGCATAGAGAAAGAAAAAAAATGTTCATCTGTGGATTTTATCTTGTATTAACATAGCTCCTAGAGCTAGATGGGGAAAGTTCTCTCCTGCTTTCTGATAATTATTCCCCCCCCCCACCAGTTCTCATTTTCAGTAGGTGAGATGGAGATATGTATAAACTTGTCTCTGGCTGTGGGTCTGTCTTAGTCCTTTATCTGTATCTTGTTCTGCCTGGAGTGGGCTATAGCTCCCTGGAGCCTGCTTGCCTGGGTTTTCTGCTCAGACATTTGGGAAAATCGTGCGTGCCCAAGCCTTTTTCAGCAAGAAACCCTGGTGAGCCTGGGGCATCCTCCCATAACCTTGCCAGGGGTTCAAGCAGGAAGCTGCTGAAGAGCTACACAGCAGGAAAAGCATCCTGGAGCTCTACAGGATAGTACAAGAGAGAGTTATTATCCTGAAGGTTTTTATAGAAAAGACTGCAGTTTCAATCTGAATGGAGGTTGGTTTCTCATGCAAATTAAGGCTGCCACTGTACCTGTCAGCTGAAGAAGTTTTAAAAGTAAGTCAGAAACTATCTTGGAAGTAACACACTAAAGATCTGTAGAAGTTTCTTCATCTAAGTTATCTCTTTCGGTGCAGATAAGAAATTCCTTCCTCTCCACTCCCACCCCAAACCTCATCATGAACCCTCAGTGAAAACAACTCTTCCAGTCTCCCAAGAGGTGAGACAACTCCCTGCACTCCACCCTGCTTTCTCCTCCAAAAGCTGAGGATTGAAATACCACAGAAAGGGCTGTTCTTTATACCATCACTGCGACAATCACACGGGGTTTGCAGATGTAATGAGTACAAGGACCCTTGGGAACAAGCACGCAGATGTCCACTTGTTTGCAGAGTGACTAGACCTGATAATTTGATCACAAGTTTGACATTGCTTTCCCAGCAGTTCCTTTCATTGCATGGCTGTGTGGGCATTTCACTTCTGTGTGCAAGACAGTGAGTACCAACAAGCATCAGTATCCGCTTGTTAACACCTATGGGAGGACGTTTGATGTTTGACCAGGAGTCAAACTGATGGCACTTCATAGCCCCCTGGAATTTTGTCACATGAATCCCGCATGCTTCAAAGGCCCCTGGGCACCCAATCAGGCTTTGGAAATCCCAGCCTCACCCCACTTGCTATCAGTGGCATTAACATATTCATACATACATAACATATTCTTAAAACGCATGTTTCAGGTCATATTGAATGAGGAGGAGAACACCCAGCTCTGGGACTGTCCCTGTGCTTGCAGGCTGCCTTGTGGTTGTATCCTTGACCTTTAAGAGAATTCTTTTTAATCACAGAGGACCACGCTGGGAGGGGACTGTCCCAGTCGATGTCAGACACATACATACAACTTCCCTGACATAATCTGGCAATAGAATATAAACAAAAGACACATAGAAAAGGCATGAGGCACACCCTGACCAAATTTCTCTGCACACTTGCCGCGTAGCATAAGAAAAGGCTGCATAGCTAGACTATTTCCATTAGCTGAAGTAAATACCACCGTAGTGAAAGTAGGCGGGAGACGTACCTCCTATTGAAATATCCGAGTTCTTTCTGAAATGGAGGTCCTTCAAATGTTTACTGCCTTTTTCCTAAGGCTGTGTTACTACTTGTACCATGCAGCAGCAGTGCTACCCAGCACCCTTCTGTTTCCTCATGAATGAAATTTTGAAAGGATTGGTTCAGATTCTCTTGCTGGGGGAACCTCATGGAGAAGACAGAAAGCAAAGTTATGCTATAAACTAAGACAATTTTATTTTAGTGGTAAAAAAGCTTCTCCTAGTTCAGTTTTAAAATTGGTCCGTTTATAGTTTTCCCAGTGTCTCAGTTTTTTCATCCCTCTTAAAAGAACTGAACAGTGAAATATATTTTGGCTATTCTGATAATCAGGGAATCAACGTATGAAGAAGACTGGTACTTCTCCAAAGAGTGTATCACCCATAGCTCAAGGGCTGATTCCTGGACTGAGGGAGAGATGACTAGGAGCTGACGTCTCATCATTCACTGATGTTTGAAATTCCAGCCCCTGCTGTTATCTGGGCTAGTGACTGCAGCCCATAAACCTCTGTACAGAATGGGATAAATGGGATTAGCAGGAATACTCATCACCTCTCACTTGTTTTTTTAAATTAAGGTGGGAAGAGAACACCATGCTAAGCTGATGCAAAGCCAGAGATCTTGCTGCCTTCTCCATTATCAGAACTAACTGAGGCTCTTCTTTTAAACTACCATAAACCACATTCTGCCTCACCAGAAATTATGAGCTTTTACTCTGCTTTTCTCACCTGGCAGTCTGTGAATGGAGCGTATCTGTAGAAGCTTTCCCAGCAATCAGGGGCAATCCTTCCTGTAGCTGAGCTAATGGCTCTGAAGGGTGCAGCGTGGTGGGGCTGGTAGAAATTAAGTGAGCTGCAGGTAATTCACAATGGAAATTTCTCTGTATGGTAAATTAACTGTGAGTAGTCTTGGGTATAAAATCTATGTTACGGTTAAATAAACAATACTCATTTTACAGACTGACTTTTAGACGGTTGTTAAGTGCTTGGGCCCCTCAGCATGTCACTAACAAAGAAAGCAGTGCTGAGAGCCTGGCTTTTCTGCACCAGCTTTAAGTGCAGATGTGCTTAGCTCTGCACTCTGCAGGGCACTGGCTCAAGCCTTTGCCCAGGCCAGGGTGGGCTCCACTGCAGCAAGGACAGGGAGCCAAGGGGAAGGGACAGTGAGGAACAGGACCTTCAGTTGTTTCCCTTCCTGTGAGCTGTGCTCCACTCCTAGCAAGAGGAGAGGCTGCTGCGGGTTTCTGAGCTCTGCTCCTGGATGCTTTTTCCAGCCGACAGGCTCTGTTGTCCTTTTAACTCACAGGTCTGCTCCTGTGGTACTCACATGCTTTCCACTTTGTTGACACATAGGAAACACTCAATGCACCAAGCTCTGCTTTGATATTCTGGCCATCTGCAGCCCTTGTTGCCCAGGTTATGCACAAATGGCGTAGCTGCCTCCAGCCATGGGCTGGGCTGACCCTGGTTTCCCTCTGCTTGTCTCTGCTATGCTCTCAGACCATAACAACAGCCCCGAACTTAAAGTAACACGAAAGGTACTTTTATAAAAGGTCTTTTCTGGAAGGTGGAAGCCTCCCTAAACATGAAGCTGCAGAGACGCAGATAGGATGCAGCTGAGGGCACCCTGAATCATTCACATCTCTGAACCTGGGCCTGGAGCTATATTCACACAACTGTGCAGCATCCGTCTGGTTTGTAGTATGGACACAATGAATCTTCTCCTGCCAGCCAGACACTGTAACCATGCCTCAGGGCATCTCCTTTCTAAAATGGGAAGGATAATGCCTCCTCGAAAATTGGGATGTTGCACAGCAAAGTTTGCAAGGGTCTCAGATGCAGTTGTGATTGGGGGCCACATTTCAGATAGGTAGATTGACTGACAGGACGGTTGACTTTGTGAGCTTCTAGCTTACTTTGACTATTCTCTAAATGAGAAGAATTAAAGAGCATTGCTGCTGAAAGGTTGCAAAAACATTCATGTCTCAAATAAAGACCTATCTTGTTACAGCTAAGGGAAAGCAGTTGAAACTGTATGATGACTGATTTCACTAGGACAAGAACAACTGTGCTTGTGCTATCAATGTGTGCAACTGGCAGCAAAATTCAGCAGTGTGAAGGGATCAATGGCAGAAAATGTGAACATAAAGCAGATAAAATTTAGACCACTAAGGCTGTGTACTGCAAATCCACACACATGAAGTATGTGATGCAATGAACAGCCAACTGAGAATTTCAGCCATAATTTGATAAGCTTTGAGTGGTTCTAAATAAAGTGGAACAGAAGAACAGAGCAGACAATTTGCAGTCATATTTCAGATGAGTTTCTCTTAATATATATACACATTAAAAAAGCATGAGTTGTATTATGTAGAGAGAGAAGAATGGAGTCTTGATTTTACGCTGTTTGCAGTGATGTGAACAATAATTTTGGCCGAGGATGTTAACCGCTAGTTGTTTTAAATTTGCCTCTGACCTCTCTGTTCATCGTTGCAACCTCAGCACTGTAACATGGCCTGCTTTGTTTTTCGCAGGTTTACGTAGCACAAGAAAGCAGAACACTGAAGACTGACCTCCGCAAATAGCTTTTCAAGTTTATGTTCCACACCTCTGCCTGCAATTAGACACCGGTAACCACAAAATAACCTTTCAGGGCAGTGTCCTACTTTGCAAAACTGGTGGCAAAAGCAATGTGTCCAAGCAATAAACAGGTTTCTGGCATTCACAGGCAGTTGCAGCTCTTGAGTCAGGCAGCTGCTTACAAAAATTTGGTCATAAATGAGAAAAGAATGGCTTTCTTAGCTGATACAACAAATGTTAACTTAGTTGAATGTAGTAGCTATAGTTCAAAGTTGAATTAAACAGAGCAGGAAAAGGGCACATGGCTTGGGGGCATATGGCTAAATTTTCCTGTCCTTAAGCAGGTTGTCCAGGTCTAAATTACCTATTTGGAACATCCCCTGTCCCATGCTGTCTCCCCAGAATGTGTCCATGCATTTTCTGGGAGAGGGTGGTCACCATGAGACCAATCCTAACTGGGAAGCCTGATATGCACACTTGGCACTGCCTGAGCCAGTACCCTGGTCCTTTTGGGCTCACTGGTGTAAATGCAGACACTGGTGACATGGGATGATGCAACAGCAAGTCACATCTGCATTACATGACTCCAGCAATACAAAGCATTAGGATGGTACTGTTAGGAAACTTGAGCCTGTCCCATAAAACTGTGTTATTGAGTGGCACAGGGTATTCAGGGGAAGTATGTTAATGCCCTCCCTCCTTTGCATGCCACTGACTTGTTTCGAAAGCGAAGAAGAGGAAGAAAAAGGACTACATAATATAATAACTGAAATACTGACCTTGCATAGGCTTACACAAAAGCTTAACTCAGTATACTAGGGTGTAGTCTGACTTGACCTCAAATGTCATCTTAGAAACACTTTAGCAGCTATGTAAGAGTTTATCATTGATGCAGGAAAGTCTCCTTCCTTGTGTGTTATAAAAGATAATCATGCTATTGATCCAGGCTGTTTTTTATAAGACTTTCACAGTCGGATATTTTCAAAGCAAGCTGAGGGACTCACCAAATCTTAGAAATAATCCCCTTAAGCCTTTAAACAAAAGGCCAATATTGACACAAGGACATGTATGTATAAACCAGGTAAGTAATGATAAGGGGGTAACCCGGGTGGGACAGCTTTGTGTGGACGTAGCAGGGAGAAACACTGTACTGCACTAAATAGGGGAGCCAGAGCTTTCATAGGAGATGATGTGGTGGTGGTGGCTGCAATAGCCATGGACAGGACTTTGAATCCAGGCTAGACTTGCTTGCTCCTGTGAGATTGCTCCACGAGTAACTTCAAATTGCACGCATAAATTTTTACTGGAATTAGGCCTTAGACTGCCCAGTCTTTGCTCCTCTGTGTCTTCTCTGTACAAAGAGAAATAAATAAGAAAGAGAGCTCTTAAAAATCTTTAGTGATATCATAGGAAAGATAAATTACGCAGTGTATGTATTCAGTCTCACATTGGTTTGGTATGTTGATTTGAGATACAGAGAACTAATATCACAATTGTTTAAATGAAAGGTAAAAGAGGGCAAGTTCAATTTCTGCTCACTAAACATTTGTAACAGGATTAAAAAAAAATAAGGGAAAGTAAGTAAATATAAAACATGTAAATTCCAAAGCAGGTGAATGAAAGAAATGTCACCATAGGACATAGCTGCTGTGCTACCTCCCCCCAACACCCCAATCTCTCTGGGTGAAGATTATAGACTTTGCAAGGTCTGAGGCTGTTATTGAAGCCAGCCTGAATATATCAGGGACATTGCTCATTTTTATAATCTCTTAGTAACAGGCTACAGTCTCATAGGATTTGCCAGGGACGTTAACTTCTACTATAAATTGCAGGAATTGCATGGTTTTCTTGTACCCTAAATAATCCCAAGGAGGAAGAGGAGAGCCATCCGTGGTCAGTGAGGGCAGAAGTATTTGCATCTATGTGGGTCAGATTAGAAAGCATTATTAAAAACAAGTGCATTTTAATTGTAGGTGTTCCTGATGGTAAAAGCCTTTCAAAACCCACAGACAACTCGGTTAATGAGACAGGATGCAGAAGATGCCCAGTACTGCTGTAAAATGTACCACACACTCCCTCCAAGTCACCAACCCGGCTGAAAAGCAGTGTAGTCTAGACTCATTTTAAGTACAGTCAAAAAAATTATCTACCCAAAGACAATTATAGCCCTTAGGCAAGAAAAATACGATCAAGCCTGAGAAGAGAGTTTATATGGATCCCAGCAGTGCCTCAAATCTGCAGTCAGTATCAGGGGACAGTACAAATGCCAAGACAGAGCAGAGAAGTGAGCGCATTACAACAGTGCTTTGTCTGGCCTATACTTGCATTTAACAGGTTCTCTCCTCACCACTTTTTTTTTTAATGGGAAAATATCAGTATATCAAACCAGAATTTCTGTTGGAACACACCCATTTCAGCTAATTTTCTTCAGGACATCAGTTATAGAAAAGCATTTCCAGTTCAAATAGAGAAAGGAGGAGAAATACTCCAGAAGACCTGAGTGCCGGAGAGTGACAGTGCTCACCGTGGCCGAGAGCACAGTGGTTCAGTAGATTAATTTAACCAAAACCAACAATTACCTATCTTGGCCCTGGGTTTGAGTACCCTCCGGAGCAGGATGTGGCTGGCCAGGAGAATTTAAGAAGAAAGGCAACACACAGGCACCAGAGTGCATGTTTACATGTTTCATCAAGCAAACCTCATCCCTTAATTTATTTCCAGAAGGAAAAAGACAAAATACATTGAAAAAGGGGCAGCCCGTGCCATAAGTAGGTTTCAGGCTGCAGGGAAGGGAAAAGACCCATAAGTAGTGTGTTTGCTCTAAGCCTTCCTTTCTCAGATATCACTTCTTCACAGTCAGTATTTCACTAGCAAATGAAAGCAGCCTTGTGTAGCCTTCTCCAAAACATTTGGCTCCAGGTGTAACCTTAGGCAGTTGAGTTTCAGGAGGAGGACTGCAGCCAGGGTGTGCAAAATAAGTCAGGTTATTTGTTTACAGTAGAAAAGCATCTGATTGTTCTGAGACAGGAATTTCAGAAAGAGGAGGCTTAGGCACAAGGCTCTTTTGACCCTCAGGACAGCCTAGCACAGATCTCTTTTGCTACACTAGGTTAAAAAAAAAAAAAAAAAAAGAAAAAGAAAAAGAAAAAAGAAAAAAAGAGAGGAGTGTGATTTTAATCAACTGAAATAGTTTATTCTAAATTCAGGATCCCTATCTAGCATAACAATCATAATGCAGATGAAATATTCTATAAATG
>VXBO01005582.1:0-74084 GCA_013400135.1 Rhinoptilus africanus
GCCACACATTACAGAAACAGATAAAAAAATAGTTAATTTGGGTCAATCTATCTTTGTTATTGGACGATCTATTATTTATACAAAAATAAGAAAAGTAGCATTTATTTTCTTACCAAAAAAAAAAAAAGACAAAAGGAATTCATTATTAATGTGAATAAATTGAGTCCTCTGAGGCCAGAGTTGGATGTTCAGACTTAATGCTGACTCTTATGCAGGTGTATCGAAAATGCATTATAAATCCAAGCAGGGACTAGATTTTTATTGAGTGCAACATACAGTATGTCCCAAGAACAGAGCAGAAAATAAACATGGGTTTTAAGATTAATTAAGGGAAAAATAAGAACATTTAAAGGACCTACCTTCATGGCAGTTGCTCTAAAGACAAACAAGGGAATTTTCTGTTGGGAATGCACATGTCTGGGATTATTTACAACAGAATCATTTACAGACTCCAAAAATAGTAAAATTTTGTTATTGTGTACAGCAGAAATATGTTATCTTTGAGATGTCAGTATTTTTGAGACAGGCATATTTAGTAACTTTAAATAATCAAGTGAGAGATATGCAAGCTTCACAGAGATGATCCTTTATTAAAAGAAGTTACTAGAACATAAATCCAAGCAGAAATCTGTGCAGACACAATTCCAATACATTTAAAACATAAGTAAATCTGTGGATAGAGGCTACACTTCAAAAAGCATTGCCTTCAGAAAGCAGAGTCCCATACACCTCACCATCGGTCCTCCTTCAGCATGGGACAGAAGACAATAACAGGGAAACAGTTTCGCACCTCGTCTCTCAGAAATTAAATGACTAAAAACTGATAACAAATGTACAGGAACTGAAACATTTATAAAAGAAACTGTCTAACTGGGTTAAAGCAATGCTACAGGAAGGACCTTAGAAATTGTGTTTGAGAATTAGTCGTATGAGGCACTGCTGTACTGCAAAGGCAGTGTGGAGAGAAAATTGTAGCCATTGTTTTCACTGCTAAAACAGTTTAGTTTTATTACAGCCTATGAGTCTCCTTCATGTTATACCTCATCATTTCCATGTTTTTCTTAATTATTGATTGGAGAGAACTATTTGGTTACTTTTTACTAACTGCTTTTATTCCTCTGGGCTGGCTTCAGTAAAGTAGAAATCACAGCAATCACAGCAAAGGGCAAGCTCAAATTTTCTCAAAGAATTGCTTTCTCATGTTGGTAACTCAGGAAGTCAAAAGGGTATAGGACACACTCTGTTTTCAGTGATGTATTTTTAACTGACAGATATCTTTTACTCAGTATGCTGTGACTAATCAGTGTTTGAGGAGATTGATTTTTCCTGTATCTATGGGAAAGAAGTCTTATGCTAGGAATGGGTTGTGAAGTTGCCACTGCCTAAGTTACCTGTGTATCTGGTCTCTTAGCAAATGAATTTGTTTTACAAAGGCTACTGTATAGTCATCACATAGAAACATTTTCAATTACCCATGCAGTCGGTTGGATTTAAAGCAGCAGCATGAAGGTGAAAAGATCTTATTAAAAACCTACAAAGTAGGAAATTGAATTTAGTTGGAAAAAATCTAGTTATGCAAGCCTATGTGACATTATGCAAGACAGTAAATATTATGGGAATGAAATTTCATAGAATCACAGAATGGTTGAGGTTGGAAGGGTACACTTTGCTCCATCATCCAGATCAAAAATGAAGATGATGAACAGGATTGGACCCAGTATTAACTCCTGGGGTACACTGCTAGTTGCTGGCCTCAAACTAGACTTTGTACCAGTGGTCACCACCCCCTGGGCCTGGCCATTCAGGTGGTTTTTTCAATCCACTTCACTGTCTGCTCATCCAGCCCATACTTCATTACCTTCTCTATGAAGATCTTACGGGAGACAGTGTTGAAAGACCTGCTGAAGTCTAGGTTGACAATTCGAGATACTCTCCCCTTCTCTACCAGGCTAGTCATTTCATCATAGAAGTTTATAAAATCTAGGCTATGTCTAATGGAAACAGACTACTCAAAATGTGCTTACAGATAGGCACAGTCATCTTCTGAATTATGTCTTTAGATGCAGTAGTGTAGATCTAGTGTTGTAGATAACTAAGATGAACAGAAAAACTACAGAAGTAAGACCATTTGTAGAACATTAAGCATCTTATGTTTGAATGTATCTAGTATTTTATTCCTTGTTGAATAGCTATTAATGCATTGTAGAGGACAGAGAGTGCACAGTGTGCACAGCCTAGATGAGTTAATGATTTAAGGAAAGCCATACACTTTGCAATGTTTACACAGTTCGAGAGCTCGATTTTCTGTTTGCGGACTGCACTAATGTATTTTTTTTATCTACATGTTTAAAATACTCCATTTTGGAGCAAAGTTTTCCTTGTGAGGCTTCTAGAAAGGTCCTGCCTGGAGAGTTGGTGCTCCTCCTCTTCCCCCCTCCTGCTGGATCTGGTGACTGAGAGGCAGATGGGAGGCTTGGCTTCAGGTGAGACCACCACGCATGAGGCCGTGGCAAGTGACAGCCCACAGGCTGCATCACTGTGTTACAGCCACCAAAACACGAGCTACAGGAACTAAGGCGGAGGGGACGGGTTCAGGTCCATGACTGTGAAATTTACTGTCACTTTTTTACAAAGCATGAGAAGCAGGTGACATTGCAAAATGTGCTCGCTGGTGGCAAAATGAACAGACATAGGTTTACTGGTGAAACAGATCCCTTCATCATGCTGGAGTAATTGCTTGGCTCAAGTTTTCAGGGAAGTTAAACCATATGAAATCACCCACTGGAGATTCATTTGTTTTGAAAAAGGTAGCCGTCTGGGAAGTGTTTAATAAGGTCACTAATTAAATGTGTTGATAAGGAACTTAACAATACCCTTTGCACTTCGTTTACATGATGACACTTTGAGATTGCCATCAGGTACATTTCGCTTCACCAGACCTAACTCATACTCTGATTGGACAACAGCATGAGGCAGTTTTCTTGTGGTCTCCTGATTTATCAAAACCTTGGGTTCAAATGGAGACCCTGTGGTCTCATTAACACATCTCATTTGTACATCGCCTTCATAGCAAAAAATAGCTTTGTGCTGCCTGTGATTACAGCTGATGAGGGAAAGTAACCTGGGATTTCATTAAAGTTACTCTGCCAGAGAAGACACTCAGTAAACAGAAGGCAAGGAGGCTCTTTGGGAAAGTGTCTCCCTTAGGTAATAGGACACCAGAGGAAAAAAGTTACTTCTAAACTTTCTCAGCTGGGCCACACACAAAGCTAACTTATACTTGTAGGTTATTAAGAGCACGAAGAACTGCCTTCTAGGTGTGGATGAAGGTCACCAGCAGTCTGTGTGTGGAAGCCCCTCGTTACCTGTGCAGAGAATAAATATTGGTGACATCTTGGCTAGACTAGCTTGCAGGAGAGTTGTTGGTCTATACACTGAAAATTTCTTCTACTATTTTCTTTTACACTAAATAGGTTGTGGTGATCATGTGCAGCCACAACGCTGGGAGGCCCTCTCCACTGGTTTTGTCTGGGATAGGGTTAATTTTCGTCGTAGTAGTTTGTATGGTGGTATATTCTGGATTTGTGATGAAAACTGTTGATAACACAACTATGTTTTAGCTCTTGCTGAGCAGCACTTACACAGCCTCAAGGCCTTCTGTGCAAGTAGGCTGGGGATGCCTCTTGTGCAAAGAGGCTGGGAGGGGGCAGAGCCGGGACAGCTATCCCCAGCTGACCAAAGGGATAGCCCACACCATATAACATCATGCTCAGCAATAAAACCTTGAGGGAAGAAGGAGGACATTCAGAGTTATTGTGTTCATCTTCCCAAGTAACCATTACACATAGTGGAGCCCTGCTTTCCTGGAAATGGCTGAAGATCCGTTTGCAGATGGGAAGTAGTGAGGAAGTCCTTAATTTGCTCTGCTTGTGCACACAGCTTCTCTTTACCTATCAAACTGTCTTTATCTCAATCCACAAGTATTCTCAATTTTACCCTTTCAATTCTCTCCCAATCCCACCAGGAGAGTGAGCGAGGGGCTGTGTGGGGCTGAGCTGCTTACTGGGGTTAGACCACGACACCCTCCAAACTTCTGCACAGCATGCATGGGATGGCTGAGGCTCCCCTAACCCAAGGTCTCCCTTATCTGCCCTCCCTGGCAGGTCATCTCCTCATGATGACCTGCTGGCTGTTGGCAATTTTTGACTTGCTCCCCTCCTGAGGTACTCCAGGGCAGGACATAAGAAACTGCATGTGTGCCTCTGGGTACTCACAATCCACTGTCCCACCACCATCTCCCAGCTGCAGCTCTTCAGGCAGATCTTCAGAAGTAGCTCCACAGACCACTGCCTAGATTCAAACTCTCATTTCAGAGCTTTTGCTCATCAAGAGTTGATCCTGAGAAGAACTGCTAGTTCCAGAAAACTGGCCTTTGACGCAAGCGTTTTTGGAGTCCCAAGATCATCTCAACTTTTCCATAGTGTGGGATTTACCTATACTGAGTGATCCTTATCTCAGCTACCTAAAAAAAATCTATCTAAAAGCATCAAAACATCTATTCTAGTGACTGGAAGATCCCTCTTAGTCATAAGAAAAAGAACATCTTCAGGAACAATTCATCTTACCTAAAAATGGATAAACTGGTGAGATAAAACACCCTGCAAAGATGACTATTTTTCTACAGTGAGTATAAAGAGAGCTACTAACACTAGAGCAGATGTGGTGCCTAACTTTTAGATGTCTAAATTTAGGTTATCTGGCTATCAGTCTTCAGGAGTGGGGGTCTGGTTTTTATAGTTTTAAGTGGATTAGCTTTGCACTAGGATCTAGGCGCAGATTGCGGAGGCGTGTGCTCTATTTGAACTAGACGCTGTCCTGCAAGCAAGCTGGCATCATATTCATTCACAAACTCCTCCTGCAACCAGAAAAGATGCCAGAACAATTTATGAGGAAAGACTGACCAGCTGTGAACTCTGGTACAGCTGAAATTCTCTGGAAACACAGTAATGTTTCCATATTTTCAGGGAGACAGACAGCAGATGAGGGGAAGGAAATAACTTCTTCATTGACTTCCCGAAGGGACTATGTTGATATGTGCTGAACTTACTAAATATACTTAAAAAGCCTCAGATGGCAAAATGGGAAAGATCACTTTTCTTCCATCCATATCACCACCAGAAGAAAGTGGGTATTACCTGGCAGCACTGAAACTGATATTTCAAGGGAGATCAGGATGTCCAAGTGATCATGCATTTAACTTCAGAAGGTAACATTAAGCATGAGAAAATTAACTACATCGGGCCAGCCTCACTGGGGATGAAAGAAGAAGGGAATTACCCATTATTTTTTCCGAAAGATAGATTTTTTTCTCTTAACTTACTTTATTTCTGTGAGATAAAGTATTAAGTACTCATATTGTCACTCACAAGGAACACCTTCCACAGCACAGGTGCTGGTGTGGTGTTTTGTTCATTTTTATGTCATTTTGGAGAATGCAAACTTGCAAGATGGCAATGAAACAGTGAAAGAGACAATTTCAGACCCTGATATTTTTCTCTGCTGAAATGTAGCATCATTCAACTTTTATGCTTTACAGCATAGAGTGTGCTTTAGTGCTCTACAAAACACAGAAGAGAAAGCCAAGGTACACATACTATGTGCGCTTAAACAAGCAACATAAATGGAGGACACCATTTGCTGCTAACCATAGCTCTTCAGTAGAGAGTCATCAATTTTTCTCCATAGTTCCTTCTCAGGTACTAATCCTTTCCTGTCCATCTCCAGGACTAGTCCTTCATAGTCCAACCAGATGTCACAGGATTGGGACAGAGGTATTATTTCCTTCTGCTTGGCGATATGTTGACTCTACAAAAGCCAAGTCATACATTAAAAAAAAAAATAGTCTGTTGGTCTTCTTCAGCTGGTGATCATGTGCTAGTTTGTGACTTACTTGCCAGTCCTTCATTATCCCATCTGGGTGTCCTGAGAAGCTGCCCAGAGATGTAACCTTGGCAGCCTGATCACCCAGGTGCCATCACCCCAAGCCATCCCTATAGCTCTTCTTCTGCCACTTCTGGTGCTTCCACATCCACCCTGTCCCATTCACCCTCCATTCAGGTCAACCATAGCATTTCCTCACAATTCCCTATATACTTTCCTCACTAGCTGTCACAGTATTGCCATCAGACAAAATAACAATATGTCCAAGCTAAAAAAAGTTCCGTAAGATGCAAACTGGCAAATATTTTACATTGAAACATTCATTAATATTAAACATTCATAATTTTTTAGCGTTGTCAGATTCAATGTTGCTTTTCACTATTGCTTTTCATTCCAGACATTGTATTTTCCTTGTCTTTGATCTTGTAAAACCTGCTTTTGATCTCATGAAGCAGAAAAGCATTTAAGTGACAAACTTGTAAGTGACAAGCACTAGCTGAAATGGAAACAGAAGGAGCAGCATGACTTTTTTCTGTCCCATCTTCCCTCCTTGCAGTGTGCTGGTATGGCTGGTTATGTGCCTGTTTTGGCCTCTGCACATGTACTGAAGGGGAGGGACAAAATTTAAAAGCTTTGGATTATTACTCAAAGATGTCTAGAAATTCAAAAGGAAAGGCTTTTCTGCTCTTTCTAGAGGATAATAAACAAACACTATTATTTTAATATGAACAGACCTTGTTCAATAAATTAATCTGTTGTATCGGAATAATTTCTTAATGATTAAGAGCAGGGATAGCATCTGCCCTAAGTTTTTTTTAAACTTAAGACTTGCTCTCCTGTTCATTGCATATAAATAGCTATAAGACAAACACCACATACAATTCCCAATCTGGAAAGAAAGAAGACGTAGAGCACAATAGTGGCTTATATGCTCGATCTAGATTTGGTAAATGAGTAAACAAATAGGTGTTTCCTTCATTTTCAGCTCTTACATCTGGGAGTTCAGCCTCCAGACAAAAATTCATAGCCATGAATCCAAACATTTAAAGCATGTTACTCTAAAAACAAATGAGTCCTGGACGAGTCCTGTTGAAAAACTTTTCCAAACAGAATCATCTTTAATGCCCTGCGAAACCACATGTAAAAAAATGCATAAACAATAGGGTTAAATGTAGAATTTAAATAACCAAACCAAACCAAAGCATCAATGAGAATAGGAGGTATCACATAATTCATAAATGGATTAGTTGATGTAAAGAAGAAGAATGGACTCCAGCAAATGAGAAACACTCCTATTATTATGCCTAATGTCTTGGCAGCTTTCCTTTCTCTGCGGAATGAAATGTGGTGCTTTGTTTCAAATTGCATCTTTTTTTGGCTAATTGCATCAATGGATCTTGCCTGCCTCTTGGCTATAGAGTATATTTTCCTATAGATGTACAACATAACAAATCCAGGGATGTAAAAAGACACTATGGAGGCCACAACACCTGAAGTTTCACTAAAAAAGACAAAGCATCCTCCTGCACAGTGGACATCATTATAAATCTCTTCTGCCCCTCGTAAGTTGAGGTCTAGAAAGATCATCCCAAAAGCAAAAGCAGCAGGAACCATCCAACTTACAAATATCATGACCAGGATAACAAAAGTATTTATCTTTGATTTGTATCTTAGAGGGTCACACACAGCATAGTAACGGTCGATGGATATGAAGCAAAGATGGAAGATGGAAGCCGTGCTCAGCATAATGTCCGTGCTGGTGTGGATCTTGCAGAAGAGCTCCCCAAAGTACCAGCAGTGCTCTACAGAGCGCACCATGCTGCAAGGCATGATGAGGAATCCCAGCAAAAAGTCTACTGTAGCCATAGAAAGTATCAGGAAATTGGTAGGAGTATGGAGCTGCTTGAAATGTGATATTGAGATGATAACTGTCAAGTTTCCTACCACTGTGGCCAGAATAATGCAAACCATGAAGATATACATGGAAACACGGATACTGTTCGACCAGCTGCTCCTTATGCAAGAGCTGTTTATGGATTCACAGCACAGTTGCATCCTTACTGAGGTCTCAAATCCACACAGGCATGCAGCACAGGTACTGTTTTTCCTATTGCTGAGATACATTTACAACTGGTTTTGCCTTTTCTATACAGGGAGAGCTGCAAGGAGGAAAAAAAAAAAAAAAAAGAGGACAACCGTAAACGCCTTCATTTATTTGGATGTGTAAGAAATTCACATTTCATTACTTACGAAGGATGAAACTATTTTGCAATTATACATTTAACAGAATGACACTTTTATCATTAGACTTCCCTTGACATGGGAATCTCATTTGATAAAATAAACTGTACAATAGCAGTGGGTCCCAAGGGTGTGCACAGGGCAACGCCTTGTGTAGTGCGCAGACAAGAAGTCCTTTTCATTATTTTCTGTTTAAGCAGTCCTACTCCTCTTCATCAAAATTTTGGAGTCCTGTATCTCCACTTTGCTCTTGAAAATTGGCAAGTTTAGATCCTGAAGCTCCTTCAACTTATTTTTTTGATGCATAAGTCTAGGATCTGCAAGTTTAAAACAGCAGACTGAAGCTGAGGAGCCCACACTCAACTTCTCCTCCAGCCCTGTCTTGCCAGTGACAACTGAACCCCCTGTACAGCCTGGCAAAACCAAAGAGTTTCCATGAGCTCTTGGTTTTCAGGCAGATGGCACTGCCTGAACAGGAGAAAAAAATTTTCTGACTTTCTGCTGCCAAAGTATAATGGAAGAGCCTGACTAATGTGAAGCATTAGCTGCTGTATAAGCAAATGTGCCCTTGTGGCCAAGAAGGCCAATGGCATCCTGGGGTGCATCAAGAAGAGTGTGTCCAGCAGGNAAAAAAAAAAAAGTCTTTTCTGTCAGGCTTTAGTTTATTTCAGTGCTAGTAATTTAACATTGTTTTGTATATTTACTATGCTAATACTGGTTTTAGCCAAGGCACAAACATGAAGGGAAGCATTTTCTGAACATTGGTTTAGTCTGCAACTGAAGTCACAAATACTGGCTGTCCTCTCATGTATGCAGTAGCACATCCTCTTTATGAGTCTCTCTACAAAGGTGTTTCATTAAAAGTATATTTATTCTTAAAGATCTGGTTTGCCTTTAATTAACAGAAAAATAGTATTATTGGGAAAAATAAAGAACACTGGCATATGATATTCAGTAGCTTATCATTATCGTATAATGTGGTTGTTTAAGTCAGAAAAACACTGACAGAGCAATTTAGCCAGTACTAATTTAATCCATTTGCTTCAGGATTTTGTGACCTCTGATTATTCTGGATAGAACACAATGGAATAATAATTTTTTTCCCATATTGAAACAAATGTTATTACAAGTACATCATATGATTAGAAGCTAAATGGAAGCTGAATATAGATGATAAACTATAGCTTGCAAAACCCTGGAAGCTACAGGTTTATAACTAACAGCTTGCATTTACAGAGGGGATTTCCAGGCAGTGGCACCCAAGTGCCAGGGAGAAGGTGCATCCAGAGGCACTCTCTGGAGTACAGGACACAATCTGAGTATATTTATTTAGCGTTTGGGTTGCCTCTTGCTTCCCCCTTTTTCTACCTACTAAGGTTTAACTCCATCTCTGTTCTTTTCCACCTCACTTTAACTATCATTTCGTATATTTCAATTTTGGTCAGTCTCTCCATGTTTCTTTTCCTCTCCGTCATTCCGTCTTCTGATGTATTTATACCCAGATAGAAGGAAGGCAGCCAGATGGATCTTTATTAACTCAAATCTTCACTTTTCACAGCAGAAAGAATTAAATACTGATTTAACTCTATATACTGGAAATAATTATAAAAGTTTTAAGCTCTTTCAGGTTATAAATGTATCACAGATTTCAACCTTAATTTGTTTTATATGTAAATAAATTAAGCAAATATGGTAAAATAGGCTATGAAGCCAATCAAAAAGAATTAAGGTGCTATCTCTAGTTTTCTATTTAAAAGATGAACAACTTCCCTATTGTTTTCTCACAGAGAAGTTGTTTAGCCTAAAGAAATATGATCTCCCCTGGAAACAGTTCTTCTTTAAAAATAAATCTTATTTTCAGGAGATTTTGTTTTTTCGTTAAACAGAAAGAAGAAACTCCAACCAAAATATTGAGCAAACTGAGATCAAGTGTGTGGCTTTGCATGAAATGGAAACAAAATAAATCAAAACTCATGCGACCAACTGTCCAAATAAGCTAAACACTGAAGAAGTCTTCAACAAGAAAGCAGAACACTTCTGCACCACAATTAATTACAAAGTTCAATAAAATGGAAATATGGAGAAGCATCCATTTAAAAACATTTCTTCTTACCTTTCTCCCCTCACACTGGGTTGAAGTATGCTCTTGGTGCTCATTTGTTTTCTGCTCATTGAGTGGCATCGCTTCCTTTTAAAGACCATATCAAAAGACAGCTGAGCCTCTTCACCATCATAATGGTTATGGGTAAAACAAATTTTGAGAGAACAGGTACTTAATCCACAGCCAGAGCATCTTCCAGACACCCTGGGCACATTGCTGGAGGATGTTGGGTGCAATGAAGAGCGTTCTTGGCCCCTTGCTCAGGCGCAGCTGTTAATGTGAACAGTAGGTCAAACTGTTTGTCACCCACTTAAGAACAAAATCATGGCTGTAACGGTCATATTTGTTTAACGGGACTCATTTATAGGTAAAATGAACACATTTGAAGTGCGTTTACTTGTTTGATTAAACATTGTGGTCACATTGTGAGCCGCCCAGGATTATCTAGATGCATAACAAAAGCCACTATGTAGTCTTCCTTCCATAATCTTCTAAAATATAGCAAAATACATAAGTATAGGTAGGTTACAGCAGCATGTAAGATTTCCTTGAAAAGGTATATTGTGTACAGAGTGACATGATGTGTATTTACCAGTCTAGTTCTGATTACTCTACTGAACAAACAGGTTTAATCTAACAGCTTAATCACTTAACAGCTATTTGCAAGATACCATAACGAAAAAGGTGTTTAAAATAAACACCTATTGTTGGCTGTACTGTAGTCACAGATGGGGAAAATCAATTTTTTGCTCCACAAAGGACCATGCAGCCTTTTAAAACAGTGATACTGCTGAACATAAAAGGCAACGTTAATATGGTGACCATCAGCGAAAGCCCAGTTATGCTGGGTGCTTCATTGACATAGGCAACAAGGTAGATTAAGATACTATTTCTTGCAAACTATGCTGCCTGACCTGGGTTAGCTGCTTCATTATGTTATGTGCACTAAAATCAAAATGAATGCAAGCAACTCACTTTTATTTTTCTTGAGGCTGCACTCATAGAGAGACTGGGGTGTTGCAACACAAGATTCTCCTTGCTATGGGAAGAGAGTTTGCCAAGTACAAAAAGTGGAGAAACAACCGTGAGGCCAAGTGAGAAACTAGTTGAGAGAGTCACGAGGATATGTCAAGGAGAGGGCCAATTGCTCAGAGTTGGGGAAATGTCAAACAGACCTTAGCCACCCAAATACTGGTCTCTGAGAGAGGTCTTCACCCTTTTGAGATTCATAGCTGTGGGCCTTCCTTGAAAGTTTAGGCCTTGATAATTACCGTCTTGAAGTATATATTTTGTAGGAAGGTAAAATTTAGGGGAACATGTTGATATTGCCTTACTCTATACAAAACTCAAAGCTATAAAGAAGTCTGGTGGCCATCTCATTATGAGGAGTTAGTTGAAGGACATCCATGCACACACACACACTGCTCTCCTGCTGCGCCTCTCCTTCGAGTGACGCAATGGCCAAAACTCAAGGGGACAATCCAGAAAGGCAGCTCCGCTTGAAGTGTTTGTTTCAGAAGCAGCTATCTGCTAGCAGGCAGCCAAACCCCTGGGGGACCCTCTTGGGCTGGGGAGCCCTCCCACTGCCCCGGGCAGCTCTGCTGGGCTGCAGGCGGGCAGGCAGCTCCTGAAGTCCAGCTTTTCCCTCTACCTGCCTTCACTACCAGATTTTGAGTCTGGTGAGGGAGTGTTTCCCTCCAGTTTCTGACTTGCGATAAAATACAAGAATGACTTGCCATTATTCTTCTCATGTGTGACATTTCTCCAGGAGGCAACGTGCTTCTTTTTAGAATCATAGAATCATAGAATCAGTGAGGTTGGAAGGGACCTTTAAGATCATCAGGTCCAACCATTAACCTACCCTGACAAAAACCACTTCTAAACCATGTCCCTAAGCACCTCACCTACCCTTTTCTTAAACACCTCCAGGGATGGTGAATCTACCACCTCCCTGGGCAGCCTATTCCAATGTTTAATAACCCTTTCAGTGTAAAAATATTTCCTGATATCTAATCCGCTGAGGATTTTGGAAGGGTTAGGAGTCCTCGGGGAGATGAAATAAAATCAAGGGGAAGAATCAAAACCCAATGATGTAAAACTATATGTTGTAGGGTTATTATATTTGTCAGATGGCTGTATGACAATCATATCTTGTCTGCCTGTGCTGTGCCTGCACTGTGCATTTATCACTGCAATATGCTGGCTGGGGGGAAAGTTCAAATAACAAATCCAAAAGCAGCCAGTTTTAACCCAAGTCCCTGGGGCAGGTCACATCTGCTCTCTAGCTGACTGCTGCAAGGCCTATATACTTTAAAATAATTAAATGTACTTAATCAAAAATAAAAAAATGCAGAGAAAGGCACCTGGTGACACTAAAGGTTAGTTTTGTCCCTGATACCGGCATTGCTGGGCTCTGGCCTCCATGTTACCTCTAAAGAAGGAAAGACTTATCTGTGGAGCCGGCCAGCCTTCCTGCTCCTACCAAACTCCTCTTGGAACCAAGGGCTGCAAAACATGTCCCACATAGATTGCAAAGAACAGGGGATAGAGTGGGCTGGGGCTGGTGGGCGAGCGTGACTCCCCTTGGTGGGACAGCACCGGGTCCGGGTCCAGGTCCAGCAGGTGCCTTCGGCAGCCCCATGGCCACAGGAGGCTGCCCGGGGACAGGGCTGCTGCAGGGCCACAGAGGGCTACTGAGGACACAGCAGGATGTCTCTGCATAGGCTGCTTTTGGAGATGCCCTTCATTTTTCTACCCAACACCAACGCACAAGCATAGCACTTCACACTCGTTATCTCTGAATACGCCCGCTTGTTCTGCAGGACCCGTACAGCTCAGAAAGGAGTGAACCGCAGACCCAGAGGAGGCTGAGAGCATTGAAAGGGTGCCATTTAATGGTATGTTTACTGAAAAGAATGTAAAGTGTCAGTTTATAAGATATCAAGATACTTAAGTAATTAAGCAGGCCAAATTGTCAACTGATTTAGAGCAACAAGGAACACTTTGGTAAGAAGCTTTCATGCTGTTGGTGCAGGTTCTTCAAACAGGCATTTGCTTGCAGCTTGATGGATCATGAAAATATTCTCAAACTGTCTATTTGTAATACAAAAGAGAAATATGTCAAGCACTGTTTTTGGGAAACATCAGAGCACTTATAAATAGTCAGTGGTCAACAGTCGAGTCTGTAATGTAGTAAAGCAGTTATACATCAAAATTCAAAGTAAAAACTTGTCTGCAAAACTGTTGCTGTGGCTTTTTTTATGTTCTGCAAAATTTATACTTCTGCAGTAATTAGTTTTCAGATTTTTGGAAAAACCAAGAGAAAGAGATGTTGTTACACTGTCTATCATACCTTGGGTCATCCACACTTCCTGTTTGTTTGTTTGTTTTTAAAAGAGAAAAGAATTAAAATGGAAAACAGCAGAGAAGCAAAGGGAAAAAGCACTTTTGCCAGACACCAAACCCATTTAAACAATGTGTTAAAGATGATTCTATCCTTCTTAGGCAGGACTGTGAAAGGGACACTGGAAATCGGAAGGAACAGAATGGGAATGAGAACTTGGGAATGAGAACTGTTACCATGAAAAAAAGATAAAAGGCAGGACTGCATTGATTTCTACTGTGATTCTTTTAGCTTGCATTTCAAGAGTACAGTTTGGTGATCTGGCAGAAAATATCATTTTACGGTATCCATTAAAGAGAGGAAAGTTTCTCATTTACATTTGGTTCATTTTAGAAGCTGATTCTCTACAAAGGAAACTATGGATTTAAAACTACTGAAGGCTCTAAGGTGGCCCCATGGTTGGAGAGGAATTTTGAAAGCGTATCACTCTACTCACCATTTATGCAGTCCTCAGGAAAAAAAGCACAGAATTACAAAAAAATTATCTTCTTAAATTTACATTCATATGTTTGAAATCTGAGGGGAAGATGCACAAATTCCCAGTGAGTTATGAGTTCAAAATAAATATTTCATTCTATGGGTTAAACTAGAAGATGTGCTAACCACTAATCTGAATGCTATTGCTGCAAACCTGGTGCTATTCCACTGGAAACAATCTGAAATCAGCCTAGATTATACCAGAGGAATTTAAAGAAGACATGAGGTGATTGACCTCTAGATCTTTTCCCATGGCTTATATTCTTACTTTTCAGTGGAAAGCATCGTTTCCCCTTGACAAGTAAAAATAGCTGTTTATACACAGTAATGCGATGTTTATGCTTCTTCGCTAAGTGTAGTGCTCAGGATCAGGACTATAAATCCAAATCCTAAAATAAATGCAAATCTCTGAAATGCACAGACGAATAAGAGATTCCAAGAAAATAATGTTTTTACAGCAAAGGAAAACACGTCCATCCAAATCCAAGAAACTATCTCTGCATGGGGGGCAGAGGGATAGGAGGGGTCTACATATTTGATAGCCCTGCTAAGTAATGCCAAAACGCAGTCCAGGCAGCAGGGCAGGTCCTCAGTGTTCCCATGCATCCATCAATCCCATGGGAGTGAATTTAGGACTCTGACTGTTTTTTTGTAGGTTTTTGTCAGCCTCCAAACACTGCCTGCAATATGACGGCGAATGTGGAGGAGGAAGGCGGTGAGCAGCAAGCAGGTACAATCCCAGCTTCATCCTTCTGCATCCCCATGGCTTTACTTTACAGAAAGTACAAAGCCTTACTCTGAACTCACAGCTGTGCCTGAAAAGAGTTTTGCCCCCTAACTATACTGCTTTTTCAGCTATTGGGAATGAAAGACTTTAAATCGTCCTCCCAGACACCACCAAAAGCTCCTTGCTGTTGGTGTTGTTGCTGTTTGCTACAGAAAGAATGCAGTGATCCATGCAGAATAACGACTGTTATCTTCAGTGCTAGCCATAAAAGATTCATCTTTGAAGCTAAATAATTTTCCAGGCTAACACATTAGCAGCTCACCATATTTCAGAGTGCGTGACACAGAGACAGTACCTGTTCAGGAGTTATTCCCTCATCACGAACCGGTGCAGCCTGTGGATACAGCGCGATAGTGACATCCCATAGGAATCCCACAGATGAGCGGCTGCACGCTTGGTCTGACTCTGGTTTACTGCCTGCTGGAAAAATCTCATCAGTTGCATGACGTAAATATTAAATATTCAGAAAAGATAAGCAGATAATAAATCTATTCTGACATAAGTCACTAGCATATGCAAGGATGAATCCATATGAATTAAATTAAAGCCAGGCTCATGGAAAGAAACATACAAAATAAAAACAAATGTTTGTTATAATCAGAGTACAGATGAAGCTAACAGCACTGAACTATTTCTTGCCTTCCTTCCAATTCTGTATAACTTTGACAAGTCTTAGCAATTTCAGTTATCTTGAAAAGTTTTATTTGTCTACCCCATACTGGATATTTTAAAAAAAATTCCAACCATAATACTTAGGCAGTATCTGAGAACAAGACCAATTAAAAATTTATTGTTTCCTCCTAATTAAAAAATTCTTCTTGTCTTTTATTTATGATGCTCTGGTGCTTTTATGCTTTGTAGCAGGGACTTAAGGGATGTTGACTGCCTACTTGTGTATCTTTTACCATGCCAGAGCAACGATGCATAAATATGGCCAAATTAAAAATCAGAAGTGTCCAAACTGCAACTTAGAATCATAGAATCATAGAATTGGTGAGGTTGGAAGTGAACTTTAAGCATGGTTCATTGACCGGCATCCACATCTTCAAATCTTTTATTATTGCTGTGGAAACCAAGGAGGAGAGTCCTTCCAGAAAGAACTGATCCCAGGGAGGAAAATTGGCCCACTTTGGGTCAGTTTGTGTGCATCAGCAGGTGGGCTGTGCTGGTAGAGAGCCAGCCTTCCAGCTCCTGCTCCCCTGAGGTTTCTCTGAGCCCTGAGTGGAACCTCCGTGGCTTGGGCTGCAGCTTTTCCCTGGACATTTGAGACTGGGGAGAGCTTGGGAGATTAGGAAAATATGTCCCTGGCAAGGTGGCACAGGGTATATGGGGCTGAACAGCTCTTGGTGAAATTAAGGTCTTGAAATGGCATATTCTGGTCTGGAAGTATGACTACACTACTGGAAGCCACTGAAACCTAAAATTGCCAATAAAAGGCTTATATGTCAGTAAACAATCTGCTGGACTCCCCACTCTCATGCACTACTCTCTGTTGCCTTTCACAAACACTGGATTTGACTATCGTAGGCACATGCTGCTTTCCTAGAAATATTGAACTGGCTTGATTGTTTCTAATTGCCCATTTGCAAGTCCAACAGGCTGCAGGTACCAATGTTTCTGCTCTGTGAGCCGTTTTCAAGGGGGATGACCTGCTGATGCCATCCTTTGCCTCCACAGTTGTTCAATGCTGCAAGAAGCATCAGTGCTGTGCATGAGCATCGCTGGCATCGTGCCACTGCAGGAACAGCAACTCAACTAGCACAGAGACTACCAGTGTCAGAGGCCGTCCCCCTTCATGCCCACCCTCCGCTGCCCAGTCTCGGGAAGAAATCCCTGGGCGGCCTGATTTTTCAGCAGAACAGCTTCGTTTATCTTCTCAGTAGCTGCTGTATGTCCTTTGAATGTGCTTGTTGGACCACCAAAGCTGGGGGGTAAGCATGCACTGGAATCAGTTAGAATACAATTTATCATATATTATCAAGTCCCTGCTTCCTGTCTCCTGCACAATACCTGTGAGACTGAAAGGGAACATCTGTTTGCAGCAACAGGAGTTTTAGCTATTTGAATGTGCCTCTACCACTCTACCATCCTGCATAATATTTTGCTCATGCAGGTGGGGGGTTTAGTGAAAAGAAAGTCACTCTCTCTCTCTTTTCTTTTCCCCCTCCCCTTTATCCCCTCTGTAGTCCATTTTCTTCTGATCTGCAATTGTTGCTGCTTCTTCCACCTGTGCCTTGCAAGCCCTGTTGCCCCATCTGCCCACATGGGCTAATGCCCAAGGGGCTAATGGACCCCCTTGTACAGATCCCTTTCCTCCTTTCCCTCTTTTCTAACATGCTGTGTATGCATCTGTTACCACATGTTATTAGGTGGGTCGTATCACACCACAGGTTTTGAAGCTTTCACTGAACACGTGGTCCTCATTTTCCAGGTGCATGCCAGGACTTGATTTTTACAGGTAGTCAGCACTTGTAGCTGAAGTCAGTGACAATCACATTTTGACTACATACACTATTTTTGTATTATGGCTTATTTTGGCATCTCAAGTTAGCCGCCTGAATTACTGTGAACTGTAAAGATGAGTTTCTTTGCTTTTCATGCTCTCATCTACATTGTAGGATAAAAATTATTCCTAGCTTCATGGAAGTGCTGTGATTGCAAGTGTTTGTAAGACCTCAAGATGTTATCTAATGATGAGCCTTGGCAAATTAAGGAGAGGTACAGGTCTCATCCTTAGTGTCAGAAGAGCAATGATCCATAAGAAAAGACTCAGCAGAAAACAACTGGCACTGTAAGACTCCCTTGGCAAAACACAAGAGCGGTTACATTAAATGTTGCACTACCCTCAAATTGGAGAGGTTTCATACCTGCTTTTTGTTTAGCCTAACACTGAACTTGGAAGAATCCCTGCAAACCGAGGCTAATGTTAACATGAATAAACAATTTAAAATCGCTAGTGTAACGTTAAAGACAGGCTTGGAAAGACTTCAACAAAATGAATGTTTAAGACTGTTGCTAGGTAATGATTATTGATCAAACCTGAGCTTTTATTTTTTTTTTTTTTATAGCTCTGGTCCTTGTACATACAGCCATCTGATACTGGTGAGGTCTAGCTAAACGACATCTGTTATGAGAGGCACCACACAAGTATTTTCACCCACACCTGCTAAAGCTTTCCGTCTTTCAGCCTAGCTACCAGGAAGTACATCATCAGCCATTAATGGCCGTGTTTTAACAGCTTGCTCTTCCTTTTTATAGCTCAGTGTCAGATAGATTTGATTTCTACTGAGGCAAGCATAATGCTTTTTTCAAACAATAAGTTTCCATGAATGAATTATCATGTGCTTTCACAATTTAGTTTTGTTGGCTAGTATGACCAACTCAGTGTAAGAACATCTCTGCAAAAACTGGAGAGGACAACTACTAACCAAGTAGGGGATGGAAAGAAAACAAAGGTTTGAACTCGGAGAAGTTCGTGGAGAACAGTCTCCTGTGGGAGGGACCTCATGCTGGAGCAGGGGAAAAGTGTGAGGAGTCCTCCCCCTGAAGAGGAAGGAGCAGCAGAGATGTTTGATGCACTGATCACAACCCCCATTCCCCATCCCCCTGCGCCACTTGGGGGAAAGACAGAAAACAGCGAGTAATGTTAAGCCGAGGAAGAAGGGACGGGTGGGGGGAAGGTGTTTTTAGGATTTGGGTTTATTTCTCATTATCCTACTCTGATTTGATTGGTAATAAATTAAACTAATTTACCCAAGTCAAGTCTGTTTTGCCCGTGATAGTAATTGTTGAATTATCTCTCCCTGTCCTTATCTTGACCCATGAACCTTTCGTTTTATTTTCTCTCTCCTATGTAGCTGAGGAGGAGAGTGATAGAGCGGCTTTGGTGGGCACCTGGCATCCAGCCAGGGTCAACCCACCACATACTTTCACAGGTGGAGGCCCCAAGTGCTTTTGCTAATTCTCGATTATTTTCTAAACTAAAAGAGAAATTAACATATTGTTGTCAATACGCTAAGTTTCTGTTTCACCAAGACTGATCATTTGTAGCTATGTCTGATCCACAAGCAGACAACCCTGGGTAATACTCTTATGCTCATCTGTGGCTTCAGTAGGAGGTGCTGTTTGTGTCTGGTGTTGAAAGGATGATTTTTAGAAGGTGTACTAGAATTATTTCTCTGTTAGACTCCGTGACATCTCATAGTGCATCACAAACCACTGAGAAGCATTCCTGTATTAGCTGTGGTAAGCCTGTGTTAAGGAGTTAGGGCCCCTGGGAAGATGACTAGATTTTAAAATAAATGTTTTCTCTTGATTCAAGGGTAGAGTTTATGCCACGTTCTGCTCCCTTGTCACTATTCATGCTGCGATAATTGGACATAAAAAACTCTCACATCTTGCTTGCTGGCATTTCTGAAGTATGGAGTACTTCCCACATGCATGCAGAGCTAACTGTCTTAGGCTGTCAGAGTTAGAAATGGGTAAGATACAGTTGATATTGCTAGCTAAGTAACTTATAGGATATCAGAAAAGGACTCTTGAACCCAATCTGTTAGGAATGCAGAAGTCCAAGATTCTTCAAAAATGACACTAAAACAAAATTTGAAGAATGGTTGACCTGTAGTTTTAAGATTTGCTGCACAGCTTTCCTCTCCCTGAGAGGGTAACCAGAGTGCTATACAATGGACCTCTGCAGAATTTGTTAATCCCTTTTTAATTTCTGATGATAAAGCAAGTATTAAACCAAGCAGGGGGTGAACTTACATAGACTGGTGCAGCAGTCTCAGAATAGTTCCATCATTATAATGCACAAGAATCATGAACCAGGGTTCCCTGGAAGGAGTGCAAAAACTAACCAGATATTCAGCTGAGGAACTCGGTGCTCACAGTGAAGTTCAGTTTTAGGAAACGGTATGGGGCTTTGAGCAGCCTGGTCTAGTGGGAGGTGTCCCTGCCCGTGGCAGAGGGGTTGGAACTAGATCATCTTTAAGGACCCTTCCAACCTAAACCATTCTACGATTCTATGAAAAGTGAGTTTTTGTAATAAAGGCTGATTTCAAGTGATGCAAATTACAGACACATTCAGAATACAGATGCAGAGAGATAATAAATGACCGATGCAACAAATCACATTCATCTATAACAGTTTCTGTTGAACTCACGGAAAGTTAACTGGCTATGCACTTACTTTCCTACCTGCTCTGTAGAGTTAGAAAAGAGAGAATGTTAGCTCATCTTTAGGGAGAAAAAAAAAAAAAAAAAGAAAGCCCCTCCTACATTTTCCTTATGGGAGAGAATCTGAGTTTCTGGAAGAGCAGGAGTGTTCAGTGACTCTGGGACAGATGCCCCAGAGGAGAAGAATCAAATTAATTTATATGTAATTCACGTCAATGACTCCACCTCAGAAGCTGCTCCAGGTGGTATCCTAGTGAACCTCATCCTTTTCTGAGCTGAAAAAAAAAAGCTGCTTTTCACACGTCAATATTTCTTCCTTATACCTTGATGCTGGTCAAAGCAAACAAGACTCACCTGTCCGAGGTGTTTCTGATCACACAGAGAAAAATAAGTCCTTAATAGATTTTATTGACGCAAGGCTTCAGATGAAGGTAGAAAAATACTGTATTAAGCGTGATCCAAACATTATAGCTGACTGTAGGTAAGACTGGTGACAACGTCAGAGAAACTAATTCTAAGTAAAGTCTAATGCACTTTATTGTACATATTGAATTAAAGCAAACAGACTTTGAGCGAAAATAGAGTGACAGAATCTTAATAATCTGTTTGGCTTTTTTTTTAAAGACAGCAGGACACCACAGCCATGTCCTTGTATGCATAACCTTAAGTTATCCATTAAATAACATGGAACATCTAGGTGCAGTCGGAGATTGTGCAACTATTAGACCCAGTAAAACTATACTAAATGTTTATGAACTCAGGAGCTTGAGTAAACTACCCCGTTATTTGTATTTCCTGCGGTAGACAGATGAGTCTTCACTCCCCTAGGCTGCACAGGAGATAACAAAGCCAATCTTTATTGCTCTTTGAGCACAGAGACTTCACCTCATTATCCAAATTCCACAGGAGCGGGGTCAGCTACCACCCTTCAGCATGGCCCTTTGCATCTTGCAATTCTGGGCCCTCTATGTACTGCTCACCCAGCAGTCATATGGGATTAGCACTGCCACAGGTCAGTCATAATCTCTCTTGACCAAAACCTCTTCTCTTTGATGAAAGGCTAGTCTGGGTTACAACCATAAAACAGATGAGAAAAGGGTGAGGTGCTGGACAAGCCACCAGCAAGCATGACCTTGTGTTCCTGCCCGCCTTGAATAACTGCTCCCAAGCAGTACAGTCCTCCCACCTGAGTGTGAGCTCAGCTGTTTTATATCCAGGATGAAACAAGCCCTGGAAGGAGCCTCCAAAGTTGTGTGCTGAGAAGCAACAGCACATGGGAAAACAGAAATCATGTGATCTCAAGAACTTCTAGATAGCAGACATTGGTGGGGTGAGAAGCACACGGAGTGTTTCTGATGTGCCACATCTAGGGCAGCTCGGTGCTAAGCATGGTGCAGGCTGTATGACAGTGATGTGAAGGGCAGGAGACTATGGGATAAACACTGAGGCAGGGATCACACCAAGGCATATGTGGTGCAAATGAGGCCTGTTTGCTGTAGAACATGATAGACACACACCAGGTCCAGGACCACCACGTTATGCATGTCCTTGCCAGAAGTTTTGAATAATGCCCATTTCTCACACTATATGGTCAAATGTGTTTCAGGTGGTAAAAGGTTGCTTATTTCCTATGTTTTCACAGTTTTGAAGAAATTTCCCAAATATCCTGGAGAATGTGTTGGTAGATGTGTTTATATGGTAAGTGGGATCTGAAGTGCCTTGGACCGAGCACGCGTACACCACGCACAAAGCAGTGCAAGCTCAGAGGGACTGCAGAACTGGAGATGCCTCACAGAGCTCAGCCAGACTCAGAGCCTGGGTGGGTGGTGGAGGACCACTTGCTCTCTTTAAGGCTGCACCTGAACCCATTTCAAATCTGTTTTTCTCTTCATTGTACAGTCCTTTGGTCAGAATGGGGCCAAGGCCCATAGAGTATTAGGGAGACCCTATGGATTGGTGTACAAGGCTGAGAAACACAGACACTTAGTCCTTACACAGTCTAAAAAATGGGAAGGGGCATAAAGGCCAGAAAGGCTTCCTCGGCAAAGATTTGTTCTGCAGCAAATTGGCGAACTTCATGTTTCACGTATCACTCATCTTTCTAGTTTTAACCTGGCAATCTACATGATATCTTTGGGGAAAAAAAAATAACTTTTCATTAAAGATTTCATGTGACAGAGAATTCACACTGAAAAATTATTACACTGGCTCAAGCACTATTAAAAAAAAAGTACCGTTCATATAGGTAAAAAAAAGTACCGTCGCATTGCTTTCTACCACACAAATCCAACTACCACAGCTGCTGAGCGGAAGTGCAAGGCTGCAGAACAGGAATAATACAGGATAACTGCCATGGCTCATGAGGAAGTGGATCACTCGGCAATGCCCTTCCTGTCTATGGTGACTGTGTAATACCTAAGGAGTTACTTTATGGGGAGGTTCGCAGAGGATGCGGCAGGTCCTTTTCATAAAGCCTTCCAAAAAGCGTTGCTGTTAAGAGAGGTTTCGATGTGCCATGCTTACTTCTCAAGCGTCCATCATGTAGTACCTGGTTGAAAAGAAAGAATGATACTAATGTTCCACTAACAGAGTAGTAATACTGCATATTATAGAAAGGATAGGCCTTAGAGGCTGAATATTCTGGTGTAGCACTTTTAAAAAAACAATCGTGAGAACGAAAGATATCAGAATACTTTCTGGCTTTGCCATAGCCTTGACACATTTCCTTGTCCCTGAAGGTCTTTAAAACTTCCTTCAATTCTATCTTTGGAAAAAAAAGATAATTTTCAATACCTCATAAGAAGGTGAAAGTGACAGTAACTGATTTGTTAGGTTCTCATTAGTTACTCATAGGATATAAACATATCTAGGACATGAATTTGAAATCTTCTTTCATTTGTAGACCTCAAAACAGTTTCCAGATGGAAGTAGAGAATTTCAGGCTACTGGTCATATGTTGCTTTTCTTAGTTTCTTTTTACAGACCGATTTGAAAACACTGTTGTTCATAGACTATGAATACCTTCAACTTTTTAAGAGCTTCTGTGACAAACATTAAGCGTGTATTTGTTAAGAAAATATAACTGTTTAAAAAAAATTAGGCAATGATCATATTTTAGCATACCAATAAATCCTTTGATGTATGTGTTTTTACAGTCTCATTCAAAACAAATATACAGGGTGAGCAATGCTTTTCTGTTCTCGACCTTGTAAAAAATTCTCCTTTGTTTCCCCAAAAACTTCTCAGGTCTTTTTCACTGTATTCATTGTCTCTTGTAACCTATTTAATAGCTCTTCCAAATCAATTGAGACTTCATCTAGCCTCTTACATAAACATAATCTAAGGTTTATTAATGAAAATGTCTTTTGGTAAAAATGTACACTGAAGTTTCAAATAAAAAAACCAAACCCTACAAAACCCTTGCAAATCCCTTTTAACATTTTTAACTGCATGGGATCTCTGCTCCTACACATGGTACTCAGTAGTATTTTTTCTTGCTTGGACAATGTCTCAGAGTATCTGGTTTCTTTGTTTCCCAAAATGTCCATTAGTGAAATCTGCAGAAAATAGCTCCTTGAAAGCTATTATTTATAGATTTGGGACCTGAAGTGGGAAGGCATATTTGATAAAGAAAACACCGAAGAGATTCTTCGCCTTAGCATTTATATGTTCTCATCAGTAAGGATTCATTCAATCCATCAGTTTAAATGTCCCATTGAGTTACAGTCTGCAGAATGAAAGAAAGTGGTTCTTAGATGGGACTTTGCTCCCCTATTGGTTTCCATCACCAGAGCCTGGAAGACCTTGTGTTAAACAGCTCCAGAGTGTCCCATTACCTCAAACTCCCCAGGGGCCAGCTCTACCCCACTGTACAAGACTTCTGGAAAGACGTAGTTAGTGCCAAACGTGCCGCTGAGGGAGAACATCTCAAACTTGGTCTGAGCCGTCTCCACCGGCTGCCCACACGTGTTCAGGTCTGTGCTCTGGCACTTGAGCAGCGTGCATATCTGCGGGGAGGAGGATACAGAAAGGCAAAATACCACTAAGCTTTCAACAATCAAGAGATGGATTTGACAGCAAGAAACGTTCTCACAATAGAGTTTTGGACAAGTGTTTTGGGTCTATTGGGGTGTAGGTATATACAACCCACACTAGCTCCTACAAAACCAATTACCTGCCAATGGTACTTTATGAGAGAACCATGAAGCCCATCAAATGCACCCAGGACATAAAATTCATCTTTGGTCTTGTTTGACATCTGATAGACCAAATGACAGCAGAGGTCTCCTTGGCAAACCGTGTAATTTCCAGCTTTGCACCTGAGTTCACTGAAAGTGAATATGTCCCTCCGGACAGCTCCCGAAAAAGTGTCATTTTCTTCTGGAAATTTCTTGATGCTTGTGGCATATGAGCTCCAGTTGACAGCAGAGGGGTAGGTAGGGGAGAGACGAGGGTGTGCGCTCAGCTCCGCTAGCAGGAGACGTCCCTCCTCTGTCCTGCTGTCGTAATGGTAGGTGATGGGTCCCTCCGGTGTGAACAGCCCGCTGCCTGCCAAGGACACCCACCAGCCCTCCGTCAGCCAGCACCCCAGAGCACGGCTCAACAAGGGGGTCAGTTGCCCCCCATGCCACACTGGTAGGCTTTTATGCTGATGCAATTTTCAGTCAACACGTTACAGAGAATTTTGGAAGAATTTTAAAATGCAGAACCACTGAAATACCCATCACAGTGTAAAAATATGACCTAAACGTCACAGCTTAAACATGACCTAAACTTCACAACTTTTGTGCTTCACTGGATCTTGAACCTAAGCCTTAAATGGCAACTTGAAACTTGACCATCTCTTTTTTTTTTAAGAACTTATGTTAATTTAAATATAAATCAGAGCTCTAAGAGGAGCATATCTGCCGAAGAAGGAAACCATGGGGATAATTACATTTTAAAGAAGGAAACCTAGGCCTGTGGCCTAAACTCAGCTCAACCTATTTAGGACAGGCAAAACTGGGCCTTTGGGGCTTTCATTTCTGCTTTGGGGAAGAGTTACAGATGCAGCTACAGCAACGTTTTCTCAGTTTACAGAAAAGAAATTGTCAGTAAATATCAATTCAGAACAACGCAAAATATAAAGAGCTCTAATTCTTCAGCAGTGACCAAAACCTTGAAATACTGTATTTAATATTCAACAGGACTCCTTCTTTTGGCTTTGGGTTATTAAGTTCTGTTTATAACATGTTTTGGTCCATTTAAAATAGCATTGATTTTTAAACAAAAAAAGGTTGTAAATGAAAGGCTGAAAATTTAGGTGAAACTGTGCTATTTTTAAAGAAAATTTAACTTTTGAAATATCAGAATTTAATGTCATACAGTTTCTAATTTTACCTCTCCCAGAACATTTAAGGTTTCTTCGCTTGAATCTGTTTACTACTGTCAATACAACGTCAAGAATATTTTTAGTCTGAGTGAAACACTATTTTTCAGAGACTTCACTGTTTTTAAAGCACTTTTACCTGCTTCTGAATCCAGAACTCTAAAGGCAACATCCCTTTTCTCAAATGCAACTCACCTGTCATTGCAAAGTTGATGTTGTGTGTATTTGCTGAAAGCAAATTGACGCCCATGCCCATAGCCCAGGCAGAGTGAAACTCAACCGCAGTCAGAAACGGCAGGACGTTCATCCAAGCCGTTGGGAAGAGCACGGTGTCCACCTGCATCTCGCTCACCAGGACCACGGCAGGCTCCCGGAAAAGGATGTCGAAGCATGTGAAAATGCCAAACTTCCCAAAGGGAGTCTCAAAGGTGATGGCTTCTGGCTCTTTTGGGTAATTAAACTGAGTTTCTCCTCTGAACAGGTTGTACTGCAGGTGAAGGAAGTGGCATATTAGAAACTAGAAATAAGGCAAGATTATGAACAGCTAGTTTTGCTCCTGAGACAGGCTTTAAGGCAAAGCTGGGGGTTGAGACACCTGAGCTGGCCGGCACAGCAGGTTTGCATCCATCCATCTGACCCTCTCCCCCTACAAAATAGGGTGGCTGTGCCCCAGCCACCTCCTGGAAGAGATGCCTAGCTACCTGGCTTGGCTAAAGCTGTGCTGAGGACCAGCTAACATGTACTGAGTATGGAAAATTCTGTCACTGCTTCTTTCCCATTTACTATCATAAAAGTAGCCCTTAGGTGTTTGGTATCTGGTATGCGCTCTGCAGCTGTGATGCTCCTGGGAATAATGCCTGATCGATCATGGACTTGCCTGCTTTTCTTTCTGGCCATAAGATCCTTGCATCAGATCACCCTGGAATGGTTGTCACTCTACAACTATGCAAAATTACTGTATAAACCCTCTGAAATTGGTGCCAGAGAGATGAGAAGTATACTGATACTCAATTACAGGGTGATGCTGCAGTGCCTCTTTACCTTGTGGTAACGAGCCACCAGTTTCCCCTCTGGGTCAAAGACGACATCGGTGTTGTACTGATAGCGACCGTCACTGGGGCAGCTGGGATCACTGGAGTTACACAGCTTCTTGTCCCCGATGTTTGCAACCACATAGATGGAGTTATTCCTGGCCATGCAGCTGAGTCGTTCCTGCACTGGAGCTGGAGTAAATCTAATGCATTTTTTGTAAGAGAAAAAAACCCCCAAAATTATACAAGTTCAGATGTGGAAGGAACGCATTCAAAATTGCTATTCCACTAACTGCATGTCTCCACGTGCAGAAAAAAGGTATAGGTCAAATCAAGATTTCTGTTCTTTTTCTTCTCTATTGATAGCATAAATTTAAATTGCTGGTCTCTTTTAGCTTTAAAAAATGCTCTTCTTTTCTGTACTCCTAACAAGACTAAGTTATTATTTTCTGTGTGGATATAATTTGGGGCTAACACACATGCAAAGATATGAAAAGCTTCAGAAAACAAGGGGGAGAATAAATCAGTATACAGATATAAACTTAAGATAACATAAAGATAAATTTTAAGGCAGATATCTCTCAATTTCAAAAGACCATTTTAACCTTTTTTAAGACTCTTCACTTTTTTTAAGGCAGATGTCCATAAGCCTTTAGCAAAAAACATCCACAGCATTTACAGGGTCGGAGACTCCTGAAATCTAGCTTCATAAAGCTTCAGAACAGAAAAATACAAAAGCTTAGTTTAGAAACGAACCTGGTCCTCTTAGTGTCCCCTGCTGACACACATTCAGAGCAACCCTCTGTAACACAGCAGACTGTACAAGCAGATGAATTTCTAAAAGGCACTTCTTTCAGATCTAGAGAAGTATTTTGTGCAATTTGATTTAGGGATCACACAGCCACATGACCTGAGGACTGAATCACTTTGTCTAATCTATGCATCTGACGTGATAATAAACTAGCTAATAATTACAGGAGATTTTCACAATTATTCTAGAGTGACAAAGTTTTACATGTTTTACAAATAATGATTTTGCCCAAAATTTCCTCATTTTCCTTCTTTTGTGATTTTTAAAAGTGATACTGTATCAGTGCTTCTTACCTTGCATATTCCCATTACCGTTTAGAGTTCTTTTTGATACCTTTCATTTCTGCAGTTCTTGCGATTTTTAATAGATTTTTTAAAATAGCAGCTCTTCAGCAGTTACTGGGAGCATGACTCCATGACACACTAATTTGAAACCATATAAATCAGTCCAGAAGGAATTACCTTGTGGGGTCGGTGCAGGGAATCCAGTTCACTGCCGGATCAGGGATATCCTCCAGGTAGGGGTAGATGGTTTCTCTGGTGAAACGCCAGCCATAAATGCCATCTTCAGGAGTCACAATGATGTGGGCGCCCTGACACAACAGGCTCCGTTAAGAATTCACCCACCAACAGATAACCAGGAGGGTCAGCAGGAGCAGAAAATGCTAATGAACAACATTCCTGATACACCTAGTACCTGCTGGGCGGCTTCCTTGATGGCCCCTTCCAAGACATCCATGTTTTTGTTCATCAGGACCAAAGCATCGTCGGGAGAAACGGGCTCGTCGGTGTCATCTGGCAGGATGACGGCATGCTCGTAGACGGCTGCAATGAAGGTGTCGGAGGCCAGGGCCTGAAGGACCGTGAGTGCGAACACCGCAGCGTGCAGGAGAGGCTGGGAAGGGAGCATGGCTGCTGCCTCGCAGCTCCTGGATTGGGCATGGGGAATATAAACCGGATAGAAAGAGGAGGAGTAAAAACTAGTAAGTTTGCTTTGGAAGTAACCTTCTATTGAGTAATCTGGGAAGGTACAGTACAGTTCTGCCAACAATTAAGACATTTATTTACGGTAAGAAGTCAAAGAAACATTTCTAGGAATTGGATCTTGTTTCCAATTTGAAATGCTGTAAAGAAAAGGTGAAAAAAAGGCTAAGAAAACATGTCAGATGCAATCCGGATCTATGAGGGGCTCCGTGGAAGGACCACTTGCATACTCTGCTTGTACATCCCTCTCCAGGTTTCCAAATCCATCTCGGGGCAAACCCAGACTCCCCTGGTTAGGGCACACTACTCTGTATAACCTTACTGCCTCTGGCTGCCATTAGTTAAAAATTCAGCTAGTGCTGAAGGCAGACCACCTGTGTGAAGGACAGCCCTCGTGCTTAGTTAATTCATCTACGCTTATAAGACACATGCCGTGCCTCTTACCTTTGGCCAATGACTTCTTATAGTTGTAGCAGATTCCCTGAGAATGTCCTCCCTCCCGGGCTCATGCTGACCCTTGAACTGTGCTGATCTCTGCGCCTAGAGCTAGCACACTCATTTGTTTTGTGAGAAATAATTGAACGACACAGATTTTTACTATTTTTGTTACGAAAAGCAATTTTGCATAATACGCAATTTGAAATTGCTCATACAAAGCAGGTTTTTTTCTTCTGGAAAGTAATTTTTGCATTGTATTCTGGAAATAGCATATTACTACTGTAGTTTCAGGTGCTTCATAAAAACAACTTTTGTTAGAACCTGTGGTCTCCCTGTGAGGGTAAGGGAACATAACCTTGCCAATCACATTTACCTCTGCGTAAGAAATCAAGGAACATATTCTTCATCTAACAGTATCATCCTGTTCACTATGTAATTTTACCCAGAATTCTTATTTTTATCCATCACCGTCAAGACCTCCTCAGGAGCAACCAGCACTGCAGCGTCCTCTGAAAGGAGCAGTCAAACACTGGAACAGGCTTCCTAGAGATGTGGCCGATGCCCCAAGCCTGGTGGTTAAGAGGAATTTGGACAATGTCCTTAACAACGTGCTTTAACTTGATCAGCTCTGAAGTGGTCAGGCGATTGTTGTAGGTCCCTTCCAACTGAAATAGTCCATTCCATTCTATTCTCAATGTCCTGAGAAAGAGCACGTTGTGCTTGTAGAGGGCTGTGATGTAGCTGTTCAGAGCACAGCCCTCCAGAGCAGACAGCACCAAAAGCACAGGCTTTAGGAAGCCCCATGTCTGCAGCCTCCAGGAGGAGGATGGGGAGAAGCAAAGAAAAGCAATCCCTTCAAAAGGGAAAGTTTTGCACAAAACCCGGGAATTCCCCAGTGTGGCAGAAAGCGGACACCAGGAAACGCACACGGAAAGTCTCACACCACCAAAGCCAAGACAGCGGCCAGCATTGAGCAACCCTGCCTTACACCACCAGCAGAGAAGTCACGGAGAAGTCACCACTGTGCTGCAGACGAAGCAGCACGTCGCCTGCCAGACCAGCGAACCATTCAGGTGTGGCATCGCTGTAGTAACGCAGCGCAAGGCAAGCCCAGGTCACAGCAGGAAAACAAGCCAGCGTTTGGGAAATCTCAGCAAAGACCAGCGCGGGCACATTCCTGGACAAACTCGAGGGCGCGGGGCGCAGGCAGGGCTGCAGGAGGCAGGCGGTCGGACCCGAGCTCGGTGCTGCAGCAGCTCAGTACAGCACGGGCTCAGAGTTACAGGGCCATTGAGGGCCTTTGTGATGCTCCACATCACAGGGGGGCTGCCAGGCAGGCTGTTTGTCCGAGCAAACCTGTCAGCACACTGCTCAGTAATGGAGCTCTGAAGATCTCAAGTCCCCAAAGGTCTCTGTTAGAAAGCATCATGAACGGGAGCCACAATTTCTAAATTTTGCCTATTGCAACCTGCTTTCTTACTTTAACAGATCACCCCACCCAAAATTTTGATGCTAAAGCTGCACATTCCCAAAAATCACTTGCATCTGGCTGCCCAGTTTTCTTACCTTCTTTGGTTCTGACTCAGCTGTCAGGAAACAAAATGCTTTTTCTGATGCGCTTCCCTGGAAGAAGTGTTTATTATTCTCAGTGGTTACAGGCAGCCTTGTTTTTAAACAGACTGAGTTGGTATGTGGATACTGGGTAGATTTGCACAGGATTACTTTCCGTATGCTTGACTCACTTTACACAGTAGCACATTTCACAATGACAAACATTATGCAATCGTTGCAGCAAAAAGAATTTAGTGCCATGATGGCTCATGCCAGACTTCTGTAAGAAAACATTCAATGTAGAAACATACCTAAAACAGACAACGACGGCCTTGAACCAAATCCTGAGTTCAAGATACTCACCAGATTCAGGGCTGGGATCATATACCACTTGCACACATGTGCCCTTAGCCAGAAGACTGGTATCAGCAGTGAGCAGACCTAAAGAAGCTGCTTCTCAGCTCCGAGACTGGCCACATGCTCCCGCTGAATACCTTCTGCATTGCTGGATGAGACCTTCTTGAGTGCTATATCCCTCTTTAAAGCCAGATCCTTTCCCTGGGAGAGAGTTGCAGTATCTCCCACCACGTTCCTGGGGTACAGGTACAGCGTCTGCACTGAGTCTGTACCCATGGGAAGAAGATCACGCTGGATAATCCCTTGCTGGACAGTAACTGACTCCAGCAGTGAACAAGGTTTTAAGAGAGCGTGGCTCTGGCAACAATGATGTTGAGATTCAATGAGTCAGAACACGTTGTCTGGGGCTTTTGATAAACATGTCATTATGTTAAGCATGACACTACGTTATGTCACACGTGAGTTTCTATTTACATTTGAAAACAGAGAAGGTCATATGGTGCACAGCAGTGATAACCAGTGCTGGAGTTTGGGTAGTGTTTGCACTCCCAACTACTCATCAGCTCCATAACTGAACTATACGGGACTGAGGACCTGGAGAGCACCATGCTGATACCAGGAACAGTGTGAGGAAAAGGAAAGAGAAATGTGACCACTCTTAAAGACACGGCCACAGAACATGCACATCTTTATACACTGATACGCTGAAGGAAGGTCACTAGGTTCCAGCAGCAGCAACAAAGCACATGTTGCTGGGGGGGAAGAGGAAGCTTCTTGAGATGTGAAGATGTGAACAGTGCCTTCACACCAGCAGCGGCTGGTCTTAAGTAGAAACCTAAACTACCTAATTCTTACAGTAAATGAATCAGCAGGGTAGCACTACCCAGCATCGTCACGAAGGAGCAAAGGACAAGGCTTCTTTCACATGTGTTGGTGTTATACGACCACAAAGAAATAGAGAAGGAGCTGTTATACGCCACCAGGTCACTAAATGACCTCTTTACTGGATGCAAACAGTTCCAGCACTGAATAGCATCCAGTGCAACCAGCAGGTGTTGACAAGCTGTTGTTCAGAACTGGCAAGCAGAATATTTTGAGGTTTCAGCTCCAAGTTTTGGTTCAAAAGAAACTTCAAAGTAATGACGACTCATGTTGAGGTCTGGCCAAGAAACGCTGGCAGGCTTTGTTTCAGGATTGGCTCTTCCTACTCAGCTTCCACGATTTGTTATTCTGTGCTGCCATGTGCCACAAAACATGCACCGATAGCATAAAAGCAACAAACTCAAAGCAACACAAATAGGAAAAAAAATGTATAAGTGGAGAAAAAAGCAAACTTGCATGAGTCAGCATAAGTAGCTGTATATCAGAGATAAATCATAGGTTTTTTTGCCTAGAGCTGCCATGAATCACATTTTTTCACTGCTTTATTTACTGGTCTCATAATAATCTGCAATTACAAAATACGCAATGCTATGTTAATAAGAATGTATCCTCTGGCCCATAATACAGATTTTCTGAGCGTTAGACAAATAAAAATCCAGAAAACAGAGAAAGAAACACAACTACTGTTTTACACTAATAAAAGATTAGTAAACTTATGATATAGAAATAGATACTTCTCAATAAATGGTAACAATAAAATAATATTGCTGCATTATTACTAAACAAAGCACATCAATAAGAAGCTTGTGCAACTGGAAATAAGAGACATAGCTGGGATTGTTGCAGCAGAGAACGTTGTATCTCATTTGGACATAAGAAGGTCATATGGTTCACAGCTTCAGTTATGGTAGTATCATGGGAAGGCTGGTGGTTGTGGGGCTCATTTCAGATGATCCTTTTCATACCACCGTCCAAAAAGTGTCACAGTGATGACTGGTTTTGTTGGTCTTTTCTTGCTTATCAAGCGCCCATCATTCAATACCTGATTGAAAAAGGTAAGAGAAGGACATGATTAGAGAAGTACTCATATGAACAGGCTAAGAGCTCATAAAGATGTGACAAAACAGGAAGAAGGTACAACAGACCATATCTCTTACTGAAACTAGTGACTTCATTAAAAGGTATTTAATTGGTCTGATTATTCACTATGAGCAAGTTCACGTTGGCTGTTTTGAGACAGTTTATTCCATTACTGTCCCACAGAGAACCTTGCATGACACAGCTCCCAGGTGCCCCATTACCTCAAACTCCCCAGGGGCCAGCTCTACCCCACTGTACAAGACTTCTGGAAAGACATAGTTGGTGCCAAACGTGCCGCTGAGGGAGAACATCTCAAACTTGGTCTGAGCCGTCTCCACTGGCTGCCCACACGTGTTCAGGTCTGTGCTCTGGCACTTGAGCAGTGTGCATATCTGCGGGGAGGAGAAGACAACAACCTAGTTAGCAAGATGGGCACTCTGGTATATAGCACTGGTAGATAGCACTCTGGTATATAGCTCTGGTATATAGGACTCTGGTAGGAAAGCCTTGTGTCATCAAAGGTAGTGTGTGTTGGGGCAGGTGACTGTCACAGGATCTCTTTCATAATCTTTAAGCAACTCCTTTTTAATTGTAGTTTATTTTTTTACCCCTTGATCTGACTGGGGATATTCCAGACCTGCATTGCCTTAGTAGTTAGAAATAACCTGTTTCTGATGTAAGTGCTGCCAGAGCACCTTATCTCATCCATGAAGGCCAATTCTGTTGCTTACACTAATTCTTCCAATTGCCATTTTGGTTGTCGAAGATTCCTTTCCCACAAGTCTTAGTAAGACGAGTTTGTGAATGGAAATTTTAGGCAAATGAAACAACATACTACTCATGGGTACGCTGTGCAACTATGAAAAAAAAGTCTATAACAGTCTTCTTACTGATAATTGTACATGTTGCAAATGACAATTCATTAGATGGCCTAGTAGTCCATAGGAAATCTGAATTTGATGTTCTCCATACAACTTCTGGTGAATATATATGAAAGTGATGAAGTCAGTTCACAGTTTTGTGTTAGTAGTTGCAGCACAGAGAGGAAATTAGGAACGGCAATGTTTTGTCCTTAGAGTTAATCCTCCAGTTTACAGCTGATAAATATTTATGGACACCATATAGAAATATGAAATAGGTTTAGCACTCCTGTGAAGATTCAAAGGACGTTAGTTGGTTTTGCTGACAGGTTATGGAGAAGTTTGTCTACTTGTGGCAGATATTGTGGGATAGAAGAAGTGTATTTGCAAACATCAAAAGTATTGTTCATTAGCAAATATGATTTCATCTTGAAATGCAGATGAGCAGAGAAATAAACAATCAGATTCTCTCGGTATGTTCTGAGGAAATGAAAAAATACTGAGGGAAAAATTAAGAGTAGAAATTCCTGTCTTCTCTAGAAAATTCAGCACTGGTAGAGGCCATCTGGCAAAATTACCAAAATAAATTTTCCAAGCAAGCTCACTGAATTTATTTAAGCTACCTTCTTAAATGTATTAGTTGACCTGTTTGCTGGCTAAGACCTCTCCCATATCCTGGAATCTGTACCAGTTGGTATGCAAAGGCTGCGTTGACAAACAGAAGTAACTAACTAAAAAAAGAATAATCTGCTGGCACAATAACTTAATTATGAAGACAGGGAAGGTTATCTAACGTGGCTTTAAGCAAATTCAACCAGGATGTAATCTACTGTCTTCACAGACATTTGATTAAAAGATAGGAAGAGTGGACATTTCCAGTAAAAGTCACATGCCACTCAGTAAACTTCATTGGTGTAATTTGAGTAAAGACAAAAAATTAACATCTCCGTGAATCTAAATTATCAGAGTGTCTCCTAAAGATAGAATGAACAGATTTTTTTACAGCAACCTTTTGATGAAAATTACAGAGGAGATTCAGAACACTTACTGGAGATAGTCACAAAAGAGAACCTAAATTTAGGCCATATTGCATGCTTAAAATAATAGTGAGAGAACTCTGGGAATTTAAAAGAGGTTTAGAGACCTCTCCACTGCATTTGTTGTATTTAAAAGTTAGCAAGCTTGGATGTTTGAGCAACTACTTCCTATTGCTAACAAACAGGACATCAAGATTCCAGCATAAAAGAAAGTAATTGTCTTTTTACCCTATGGGAGCTGAAGGTTTCTCCCTGTAATGAAGCTTCCTAAAGTAAGTAGTCCCTCCCTCCACATAGTTTCCCCCAAGAATCATTACCTGCAGGTAGTATTGACCTTCAACGACATGAAGCCCATCAAAAGCACCTAGCACGTAAACTTCATCTTCTCGTTTCCCTGCCATCTTGTAGCTCAAGTGACAGCAGAGGTCCTTCTGGCAAACGGTGATATCCCCCTCAGGCTTAGTGAGCTCGGTGAAAGTGAACTTGTCATGGAAGATGAGTCCTTCAAAATCATGGTCATTTGTTGAGAATCTTTTGACACTCGAAGCATATGAGCTCCAGCTGACACCAGGTGGAGAGGCAGGAGAAAGGCGAGGGTGTGAATCTAGTTTAGCAATTAGGAGGCGACCATCCTCAGTTTTCATATTGTAGTAGTACGTTCTGGCTCCGTCTGGTGCATAAATGCCGCTCCCTGAGGACAGCGCAATAGTCAGTCCAAAAAGAATAAAAGATTTCATATTGTACTTTAGTTGTCCCTGCAGCTAGCTTGCCTGCTATTTTATAAATATTACATAAATTTTAGTCTCACCAAAAGTGACCATTAGCAACTCAGTACATAGAGCTCATGCTTTGAGGGAAGGAAGGAAGAATTTCTCTGGCTGAGGCCTGCGCAGCGTAGCCAAAGACAGAGGATGTTAAGTTATGGTTGTATTTATGGCCTCCACAGTCTTCTCTTCTCCTGTATGCAACAGAGATTCTTGAGAATTCCTTTATTCTCAGCTAATTGATGTAAAAGGACCATCTACCAATTGAGACCATCCAAAGCATAACACAGGCCCGTATCACAGGCCCATCCTGGTGACCGCAGAAGGAGACAGCAGGTGTCCATCCCTCTTTACACTGGCTGAGGTCTTCTCCCCGTATGGGGAATTCCCACCAGATCAGTGCCAAGCAACAGAGGGAAATCAAAGAAGATCTGTCATACCCATCATGGTCAAAGAGCCACATAAAATGGACAACATGGAGTGGCCTGTCAGGCATTTCAAATGAGAAGCCCCAAGCCAATACTGCGGTTTCGCAGCTCAGTGAAGATACCGGTCAAGCTGAAATATACTATCTCATAAACTAAGCTCTAGAAAATCAGAGCTGCACTCTTAAAAGAAAATGCAGTATTCTTATCAGGACTATTGCACAGGCCTGAAAATTTGTTTTTAAAACTCTTCCACGACTGTTTTAAATACAGCTACAAATAGGTCTTTCATTTGGCCAGAATAAATGGAGCGATGTGTTGGGCTTATATTTATCATTCTACATTCAGTTGTAGACTTACAGGTGGAGAGGAAAAGAACCTAAATTTCAGGAGTTTCTACTCAGATAGAAGGGGCAGTAACTTACTACTTCTTTAGAAGGAAGGAAAGAAGGAAGGAGGGAAGGAAGGAAGAAAGGAAGGAAGGGCAAAAAAGAAAGAAAGGAAGAAAGAAGGAAAGACAGAAAGAAGGAAAGAAGGAAAGGAAGAGGGAAGGAGAGAAGGAGAGAAGAAAAGAGAGAAAGAGAGAAGGAGAGAAGGAGAGAAGGAGAGAAGGAGAGAGAGAAAGAAAGAAAGAATAAAGAAAGAAAGTCAGGAAGAAGAAAAGAAAACACCACAAGTTTTGCTGTGCTTTGCATAGCATCAGTAGAGACAAGGGTTGTCAGGTTTAAAATTTGATGACTAGACTGTTCACCTTCCAAATAAACATATTTCTCCGCAAAATCAACTTGCAGAAAAGAGAATAAAGATTCATGGCTATAGAGACTTTTCAGATAGAGTGAGAATTAATTACCTGTCATAGACAAGTTGGTATGGTGTGTATTGGCAGCTAGGAAGTTGACATGCATGCCCATAGCCCAGGCAGAGTGAAACTCAACCGCAGTCAGAAACGGCAGGACGTTCATCCAAGCCGTTGGGAAGAGCACGGTGTCCACCTGCATCTCGCTCACCAGGACCACGGCAGGCTCCCGGAAAAGGATGTCGAAGCATGTGAAAATGCCAAACTTCCCAAAGGGAGTCTCAAAGGTGATGGCTTCTGGCTCTTTTGGATAATTAAATTGAGTTTCTGGCATAAAGAGATTATACTGTGGGGGAAGGGAAAACGAGAAACCAGTTAAAGGCATCTACTGCAATATCCTGAAGTCGTTCCCTAAAATTTTTCAGAATGACAAGAGAATTTTTTTAACCTGTGTTTGAAACCTTCACATCCAGGAAGTCAGGCTAACATTCTATGATCACCATAGTGCCCAAAAGGTGGATATGGGGAGACACTTCTAGCTAGGAAAGCAACCAACTATCTGCAGGTCTGTTGGTGTCAGCCACCTGCAACTCCCCTAAGAATAATCTCTCCAGTCTCCCCACCTACTTTATAATTCTGGTGACCCAAAAAGACGCACAGAAGAAAAATATTAATGATGAGAAGCAGGGAGGATCTGGTGCCAAGAGACAGGATTGGTGACCTTGGTTTTGAGAGGCATCGAAAGACTGGAAGCACCCAGCACCAGCAGGAAGTGCAAGACAGTCCAGGGAGACTGCAGAGTGGAGAAGAAAACAAAAGCGATAGTGATGGGGGAAAGGCAGATGATCTCAGCTGACAGAAAAATCCAAGTTTGCAACATTGTCAGCTTTCCAACGTTTACCTTGTTCCTTTGCATTCATGTTTACTGAAAGAGCCCTTTAATCTCCAGGTGGCCTGGAGAGCATACACGTGCCACTGAGCCAGAAAAGAGCTTCAAGTTTACTGAACTTGAAACTCACTGCTTGGGCCATGCCAGGCTGGCACACGGAGGACCATCCTCCAGAGCAGCAGTGTCCCTCTCACCCAGTTTGCTCACAAAGAAATATCTTGGCATTGCCTCTGAAGAACCAGATGAAACACTGGGCCTGAAGTGCATTAAATAAACACCTGACTTCAAGTCTAGCCACATCTGCATGATATCTGACACACGACCTTCAAATAACTTTGATGGACCTTGCAGGTGGGCACATAAAACTGAGAGAAGGTACTTTCATTGGGTGTAAATGTTTCAAGGCCTTAATCTCTTTTTACACCCACCTTATGTCCTTGGTTTTGTCCAGATAATTTCTATTATGCAAAAACTGTGCTGACACACCATCAGAAAAACAAATGATAGGAAAGGGCCTGTCTTGCTTAAATCAGACTACTTATGAACATTTTTAAATCCTGGAACATGAAGAGGTAGTCTGGTGAAGACCTGGCACTGAAAAAAAGCTGCTCAAGCAGCAGAATTTCCAGTAACAGGGAGTTAATGAACTGAGGAAGTCAACCAAAACCATATGCCAGTAAATTGGACTTGGGTAATCATTTTTCATTCTGTTCTGTTTTGAGAAACATGACAGGAAATGCAAATTTGAAGTCAACACTTCACAGCAAGAGAGAGATACTTTTAAATTATAAACAGAAGCAAAAAGCTGACATGGGATTATGACTGGTGTTTAATTCTCTTGCTAAATGAAGAGATTTTGAAAGAAGTGGAAAAAAAGCTCCTAACTCTCCAAGGCCACTTTACCTTGTGGTAACGAGCCACCAGTTTCCCCTCTGGGTCAAAGATGACATCGGTGTTGTACTGATAGCGACCGTCACTGGGGCAGCTGGGATCACTGGAGTCACACGGCTTCTTGTCCCCGATGTTCGCAACCACATAGATGGAGTTATTCCTGGCCATGCAGCTGAGTCGTTCCTGCACTGGAGCAGGAGCAAATCTAATGTATTTTAGGGAGAAGGAAAAAAAACAAAACAAAAACTTAGAAAAACTCTACGGTCAGCGGTGCCCATCGCTGGAGTGCTGAGGGAACACGGGCAGCACCTCCGAATCCTGTGGGTAGGGCAGGGAAGGCAGGCACACAGTGTGGCTGCAGCAGTCCCTCAGATTGCTTCCTGCACCTTGGGGAAGGTCCTGGAGTCCTACTATTGTTGTCTGGAAGGACATGCCACCCCTGGGCTGCCTGTCAGCGCCCCGTGGCACCTGGAACGTGCTCGGCAGCAATCGGATAATGCCAGGGCTGAGAAATGGCAGGAGAGGAATCGCTTGGCAGATGAAGAGACTTAACTTGGTGTCACACAGGAGACTACCTAGCATCTGGCACAGCAGTACCTGAGAATCATAGCTCCGGGCCCTCGACACACCAAGCAGAGTCGAGCTGTCGAATACTGCAGCTGATGTAGTCAAGACAATTCATCTCCTCCCGCGGATGGGAGCGCACAGTCCTCTAGCCATGGCATGAACAGCAGTGGGATATTCATTTCAAGACGTGATGGGCCATGGGCCATAAACTGGCAGCACCTCTGAAGCACCCGTACCAGGGCAGAAGGGAGCGGACACCACCCTCTGCAAGGTGTTCATTTGGTTTTGCAAGGTGTGCATGAACTTTGGCAAGTTCAGTCACAGTCATTTTGTGACAGGCCATAGGTGGACTGGGCCATACAGGACCACCATCATGGAAGATACATACGGAGCACCAAGGAATAGGGCATGCCAGACTCTGATGGCAGGCATTATATTCCCACAAGGCGCTAATGAAAAGCCTGATTTAGGACAGTGAAGAGACACACAGATCACCTTCACAAAAACTAACTGCAAAGAACTGGAATAAAGACCTACTTAGACACACTGCCACTCCACACCTCACATTCACTGAAAGACTCTGTATATTTTAGCTATTTATGTCTCAGTAGAAAGATGCACATCCCGCACTTGTCCCCATTGTGGATCTTCCTCTTGGAACCATTGAGGAATTGCATCCTCACAGGCGTAATAACATGCTCTAGGCACCTCACCATTGAGCAGCTGCAGAAAGCTGTGGTAAAAAGCCACACCACAGCTATAGTTCTGTGGCTGAGCACTTATTGCATGCTGTATGGATCTGAAGTCCAGCACTCGGCTAGGTTAGCTTGTCCCTGCTGGAACATGATGTTTGAGTGATAGATCATGTTCTACAGGGACAGACTCTAGCAATTTGGACTTTACCTTGTCTTACCTGTGAAAAACTAAGACCAAAGGTTTCTGGGCTTGTATCACTCAGAGGTTTGGACTTTAACGACTAACCTCTCCTCACCTCTGTTATAAGCTGCTCAGAAACTAGTTCTTGGCTGTCCACAAAAAGAGTATGTGTGCTTTTATTTGAACACAGCATTTGTAAAAAACACAAACAAACCAACCAACAAAATGAATAAAAACTAGGGTTAAGAATTTACTATCAGTGCTATTCAAAACAGCGTGAAAAAACTGAAACCAGGATGAGAAGCAGCATATTCTGGCATTAAAGATTTTTCCAAGTGCAAAAAAAAAAGAAGTTTCCTTTACCTTCAGTAACCCAAATTCTGTATATTGTTTGAATTTCTCTTTAAAGTGTCTAATTCAAAAAGCTTTTTTTTAACAGGGTTCTCTTGTCAATTAGTCATGGACATTATATATATTTTATCATGTAACTTACCTTCATATGTAACTTTAATTGAAACTTACCCTCATGTCAAAAGCATTACCAGTTCTCAGGCATTTACTGGGAGCAGCTCATAATCCATGAGACGCTAGTTGCAAACCACATAAATCATAGAATCATAGAATGGTTTAGGTTGGAAGAGACCTGAAAGATCATCTAGTTCCAACCCCCCTGCCATGGGCAGGGACACCGTCCACTAGACCAGGCTGCTGAAAACCTCATCCAGCTTGTCTTTGAACGCTTCCAAGGATGGGGCATCCACAACTTCCCTGGGCAACCTGTTCCACTGCTTCACCACCCTCATGGTGAAAAATCAGCGCAGAAGGAATTACCTTGTGGGGTCGGTGCAGGGAATCCAGTTCACTGCCGGATCAGGGATATCCTCCAGGTAGGGGTAGATGGTTTCTCTGGTGAAACGCCAGCCATAAATGCCATCTTCAGGAGTCACAATGATGTGGGCACCCTGACACAACAGGCTCCATTAAGAATTCACCCACCAACAGATAACCAGGAGGGTCAGCAGGAGCAGAAAATGCTAATGAACAACATTCCTGATACACCTAGTACCTGCTGGGCGGCTTCCTTGATGGCCCCTTCCAAGACATCCATGTTTTTGTTCATCAGGACCAAAGCATCGTTGGGAGAAATGGGCTCGTCGGTGTCATCTGGCAGGATGACGGCATGCTCGTAGACGGCTGCAATGAAGGTGTCGGAGGCCAGGGCCTGAAGGACCGTGAATGCAAACACCGCAGCGTGCAGGAGAGGCTGGGAAGGGAGCATGGCTGCTGCCTCGCAGCTCCTGGAATGCTCTGAGTCACAGACAAACAGAGCAAAAGAAGCATGCACAGAAAAGTAAAGAGGGACAAAGTTTAACTTTGAAGGAGCGAGGAAGTGCTGGTCTGTTAAAGCCATTACCTTGGAATCTGTTGCTGTTGACATACGGGAAAGTATAATAGTACACAGCAAAGATGTTGCAACTCAACTAAATTGAAAAACTGGGCAATGCCAAGACTAATTGTGCCAATATCAAAATAAGTCATTAAACACATGGCTAGGAAGAATGGTCCAGTCTTTGTTGTTGTGCTTTTCTCTGTCATTGATTGCAATAGACTTTTGCTATCTATGTTGGCTCAACTCTGACACCCAGGTGAAAGGTGGATGAATCACCTCTGGGGCTATTCTCTGAAGTTTGAGTGGCAAAACTGAGGGCCTTAAAAACTGCTTAATGCTAGTGTCTTCATATTTCCCAGTTCCTGTGCTATGTGCCAGTATGTGCAGCTTGCTTTCCTAAGGTTTTTTTAGACCAAAATCATCACATTAGCATCTCGCTGTACTTAGACGTAATATACTTAACATGCCAGCAACAGAACTGTCCCTTGCATTTATCCCAGTTGCTTCTGTTTATCTGTACACCACTTTCCAACAGCCTTCTCCCAGAATATACACATCTGAAATCAGGCAGGTAAGCCACCAGCCAGACCATTAACAGAGCCCGGCTGCTGTTAGCCTGAAGCAGAGGGTTCGTTCAGCAGGTGCAGTGCCATGCCTGCTCCTCTGCTCACCCTTCCCGTCCCCAGGAACATGCTCTGTTTTGAGAGGCTTCCATTTTCAATCTTCAATTCAGTTCAAATCCATTTTTTGCTATGACATTTTCCTTTTATTTTTTGACTTTCTAGTAATTGCAGTATTCTCATTTGGAAAAGGTTTTCTGAATAGTGGGAAACAGACCAGGCTGTCTGCCCTCAGCTACAGCAGACTGTCACTGTAGAGCTGTCTCAGAAAAGAGAGAAACATGGGTGGATGCAAGCGTCAGAGGGTTTCCTCCAAGAGTAGCATGAACCAAGGGTTTCAATCATTAGGAACACTGATTTGCCTCTGGTAACATAAGCCTCCAAGTACTTCTCTACAGACATTACTAGATACAGCATGCTCATTCAGGAGCCTTAAATACGAGCCTTTAAAAGGCTGCAGTAGAGATTTCAGTGATAGCTGAAGTAAGGTAGCTTGGAAGCCTCCCCCACTCTCCCTGCTTTTCTTACCAAATGAAATAAGGCTTGTGTCACATGAACCGCAATCAGACATAAGTCTAAAGGAGGAAGCAGTAAACACTCCCTCGTTTAGCAGCAGCTGGGACAACAGTCAGCCCAGGAAGGTGACCACCCTGTCAGGGCTGAGCAGAAAAATTTGCAAGTGCAGGGCCGGGGCGCTGCCCCACGAAGTTCAAATCACACTGCCAGGACAGGGGGGTTTCTGCAGGGCTGCCTGCCTCTGGATCAACGGGAAGCACCACCTACTGCCTGCAGAGCTGGGAGCTCACCCAAGAACAAGGAACTAACTGGTTAAGCAAACAAACCCACTAAAAAGTACTTAATGAAACTACATCAGTCGTGGCTACACATGGCTGTGGGCAATGCAAAGGAAATTCATCCTAGACCTCCCTCTACTTTTCACGCCTCCATGCCCCCAGTCCATTCTCCTCACCCTTCTGCAACTCTCCCCTGTCTCTGCTACTGCATGAGGACAGCTGTTATCTGAGGACTTACTTCTGTGAAACAGCATGCGATTTGATGTTAAATCAGCTCAGCTGTAGAGGTAGTCTGTCTTCAGATTGTGGTCCTGCTCCTCTGCTTGTGCTGAGAGAGACGGCATGGATGACTACTCCTTGTGTGAAGGATTAATCTTGCTGTGGAGAAGCCTGTGTGAAGGGTCACACCTGCAACCATGCAATCGCTGCAAAGCAGTGAGGACATGTGGGCAGGGTGAGGAAATCAGAAGCCTCTCATTTTTAGCAACAGCAAGTAGTTGCTTAAGCTGTAACAAGACACCGTGTCCTAGGGCGCAGATATAAATGTAGCGATACAGTACTTTTTCCCCACAGACAAGCAGTGTTTTCCATTGCTTCTATTATATGTATTGTAGAGGGTTACATTTTAATACATTTACAGACTAAAATCTTGGTTTTTACAATATTCACTTTGTTAAAAAATGACTTATTTCACATCCTGCCAGTCTATTTTTTTATGTCGTTGGTCAGATTAAATGTGAACAATGTTTTTACTTCAAAACAAACCTGCAGAACAAACAACAGAATTAACCGCACACAGAAATCTCATCTGCACCACGCTAAGGAATCCAGCCCACTTGCTTAGAAAGCAGAGTCTGCAGGGCCTGCACCCACACACATGCTCGTGTGTTCAGGCTGTTCACTTGCCTTTCCCAAATCCTGCCTGCACAGTCCTGACTCTCCCTCGCACCAGCATGAGCAACCATTTCACGGGAAGACAGATAAGCACCTTCAAAAAGGCTTGTTTTGAGAATTTTTTTATATGGACTCACCTGACTCCTTGAAAAAGGTGACACAGTTATCAAGAGTTTCATGGAAAGGAAATTCTCCACACCCTAAAACCGTCACCAGAGAGATTCAAGTAGACTCGTCCAACTGTAAGTTAGGGCACGGCATAACACATTACACTGTGTGCTGAGTTGAATAACTGGTTTTGAAGTAACAGTGTTTCAAGGCTTGTTTTCTGTTTCAAAGTGAATGATAAAAGTTCAACCATTGGCCTTCAAAGGTGCTGTTAATCTCTGGTTTAGAAAAGTGTGTGTTCAGAGATGGGGTGGAACAGTGTAGTGAAAACGACTTCTAATCCTCTACCAAAAATTTCAAAGAATTAAAAATTGGTTGTTAATGGGCCACAACCCAATGCCTGAATCCCACCAATCCAACCCAATGCCTGAATCCCAATGCCTGAATCCCACAAAGTCAGAGAAATTTATTTTCTATTGTCAAGGTCAAGCCTATGACAAACAACGCCATCATAAAAACACATACAGAAGTGCCCAGCAGACTAATTTATTTTTGCTGCAAAATCAAGTAAAAAAAAAATCTATGTGCAATGACTATGCTGTTAGATAAGGCAACTTAATAAACAGAATGCCACTATAATTGTGGGTATTAACGTTAATTAACATTGATTAGCATTATGACTAATTATGATTAATTAGCATTACAGAAACAAGCAGACAAGATCTCAAAAGATGTGCAGTGAAATCATGGTGAAGCTTGCTCTGTGTGCGTAGGGTCCTTTTCATACCACCTCCCAAAGAGTGTTACACTTAAAACAGGCTTTGATGTACTAGTCCGACTTACCAGATGTCCATCAGTTAGCACCTAATTATGAAAAAGTAAAATAAACAGGAACATCAGCAAAGCAGTACTATTTTATGACAAACACAAAATAATATATTCATTAATTTTGACCTAGCTGGGAGATGTGATAGCTCACTTGGAGCTACCATGAAGTCTGAGAAAAACGAGGGGATTTGGCAGGAAAGGGAAGAAGGAAATTGGCAAAATGGACCTGCTGTACAAATGCGACCAGGAGAATCAGGCAGAAACAAAGCTGCTTTGAACTCAAGCCCGTTACTGAAATAGAGGACATTGATAACTACCGAGTTGCTCCTTTGTCCTGTAGTGGCTTTTTGACCATTTGTGTTACAAGTCTGATAATTCACAAGGGTGCCCCATTACCTCAAACTCCCCAGGGGCCAGCTCTACCCCACTGTACAAGACTTCTGGAAAGACATAGTTGGTGCCAAACGTGCCACTGAGGGAGAACATCTCAAACTTGGTCTGAGCCGTCTCCACCGGCTGCTCATACATGTTCAGGTCTGTGCTCTGGCACTTGAGCAGCGTGCATATCTGCGGGGAGAAGGACACAGAAAGGCAAAATAGCTTTAGCTTTCAACAATCAAGAGTTGATAGCAAGAAAATCTGTCATGATGCAAAAATGATTCAATAAATCTACTCATTCATTTAGGCCAAGAGGATCCATGGGTGGCACCTGAAACTTCATAAAAAGACAGTTCTTTGCCAGCACTACAGCAAAGCACTCTGTCTGCGTGTACACACACTTGTTTATAAGTTACGTGTAGCATCATGCATAATACTTATTCATAGTCATGGATGTGGAATAGTTTGTGACCTGGGCAAGTTACTCCAGCTCTGGCTGAATTTTCTAAAAAACTGAGGCCATATTCATTTGCCTACTCTAGTGGCAATACTCTCAAGATAGAGAGAAAAGATATAAAGATACAACACATTAAAAAAAGCTTAACGATGAATTTAAAAAGAACCAATACGCTGACAAGCCTTGTGAATATAAAGGTTATATCCGTATTTAGTTTCATCATTTTGTTAGGCAACCGCATGTTGGAGAATCACAGCAGCACAATGCACAATCCACTGGGCAGGAAACAGATCTTGTTGTGATAAGAGCATCCCTACGAAGACAGGGAGAACTCTACAATCTTCTTTCTTTTTTGTACACATATATAGAAACCTCCTTGAAGCATTACACCACAGGGTCAGCTCAGGGTCTTGACTTTCAGCATTTATAACCTAGACAGAGAAGCAGGATCAACATCCGTTATGAAGTCAAAATGTATCATGAAGAAAACAAAAAGTTTTCAGAGGGGCCTAAAAAATGTCTCCTCTTGAACCCCCTCAATCAAAAAAAAACCAAATGCAAATGGGCTGCAAAGAGACTATTCCAGCCTTCCCACTGTCCAAATAACAACAGAAAAATTCTACCTGCAAATAATACTCTCCTTCAACAACATGTAGCCCATCAAAGGCACCCAGAACATAAATGTCATCCTTCTGCTTCTCTTCCATCTTGTAACTCAGACGGCAGTAGAAGTCCTGCTGGCAAATGGCACGGCCTCCCTCGGTTTCAGTGAGCTCTGTGAAGGAGAAGAGATCGTGGTAAACGACCTCACTGAAACAGTGATTGATTGATGGAAGCTGTTCAATACTGCTGGCATACAATTTACAGTTAACAGCAGCAGGATAGCCAGGAGACAGACGTGGGTGTGAACTCAGTTCTATCATCAAAAGGTGACCTTTTTCTGTTTCTGTATTGTAGTAATATGCTCCTGGATTGTCTGGGGCATAAATACCACTCCCTGCAAACACATGACACCAGAAAGCTTTTAATCTGAAAGCAAGTGTATGGTACAAGAAAGTAGTTTTCACTAATTAAACATGTGCCAAATTTTATTAGAATGTTTTGAATTGTTTTGAAACTAAATTAAGTCTTCACGGACTACAATCCTAACCTTATGCTTTTTTGCAATCAATGGAAACGAGATCAAACTCTGATGTTTCATGTATTCTAAGTGACAAGATTAGTGTGCTAATTATGTAAAACCTATCCATAAAGAATGAGTTATGTGACATGGGGTCATCAATGACTGAGAACTAAAGGAACGGCCCATAAGTTTAGGGCTACATTTTAGCAACACCAGTAAATTTCTCTCAGTTCTACAGCACATGCCTATGAAACTTATGCATGACTTCTATCATCTGTTCAGGAAAAATATTCAGTGAAAACACAGCCTGCAAAGAAAACTTCACACGAGGTCTCCAGCCCAGAAGCTATGTTTGCAAGACGGACAAGAATATTTCTCAGAGTTAGGTTTCCACCTAGTGGAGAAAAAAAAGTTTGGGCCTTCACATCAACAAGCTGATAAATGCCAAGGTCAGGGTGAGAACATGAAAAATCACATGCATAAAGTCTCAGGATTGATCATTTAAGAAATAAATAAAGGTGTTCTATTCAGCTTAAGCATTTCTGAGTTCTTACATATCATATTTCGATTTTGGTTTTGTCTGTACAAGTTCTCTTGTCCTAATCTCATTGGCATATGCATGCATGCCTAAAGCTGACGGGAATTTCTGCTCAGGTAAACATAGAATTACAAAATCATAGAACACTGTGATTGGAAGAGGCCTTTAAGATCATCAAGTCCAACCGTTAACCTAACACTGCCAAGTCCACCACTACACCATGTCCCTCAGCACCACATCTACATGTCTTTAAAATACCTCCAGGGACGGTGACTCAACCTCTTCCCTAGGCAGCCTGTTCCAATGCTAGTAGTGCAAATTGCACTAAATAGAAATAAATGTTGCCTGTGCGAACAAGATCAATGAGAGCAATATAGCATTACCTCTAAAGCGGAGATGTGCGTATCTGCTGAAAGAAAGTTGACACTCATTCCCATGGCCTATGCTGAGTGAAACTGGACCGCCGATAAAAGTAGAAGAGTGTTTCCCCAAGCAGTTGGGAACAGAATGGTGTCAACCTGAAAACTGCTTGCCAAGACCACAGCTGGGCCATGATAGAGTATGTCTGCACAAGTGAAAATGCCAAAGTAGCCAAAGAATGCATTGAAAGTCAAAAATTCTGGATCCTTGGGGTAATTAAACCGTTTCTCTGTCACAAAAAGGTTGCACTGTTCATGGAAAGGAAGGAATAGAGGAAAGAAAAATATTAGAAAAGAAATCAAAACATTTAAATCATACTAATATTGACTATAATACTCATTCACTTAAATACAAGTAACAGAGAACATGTTTTGTGAATAAGCTGTATCTTAATTTCGAAAAGGGGGACTATGAACCACCACTAAAAGTACCAACCACCACTCCTAAAGGTAAGCTGTGTTTCCCATTGGACCATTTCCCTGTGCATAGCAGGGACAATACCTTCCAGGATCAGCACATGGAATCCAGTCCACCTGTGGGTCTGGGATATCCTCAAGATAAGGGTATATTGTTTCCCTTGTGAAGACCCAGCCATAAATGCCATCTCCAGGAGTCACAATGATATGGGCACCCTAATACCAACATACAGAACCAAAAAACACCATTAAGAAAATAAATAAATGGTCAGCGTTTACCAAAATGAACATCTCTAACTCTGTGATAATACCTGCCTGGTTGCTTCTTTGATGGCTGCTTACAAAATTGCCACATTTTTGTCCATCAGCATCAAGGCCTCCTCAGGAGAAACTGTCACTTCAGTGTCCTCTGACAAGACAACGTTATGCTCATAGATGGCTGCAACCTAGGTGTGCAGGGCACGGGCCTCCAGAACAGACAGCACCAAAAGCACGGCAGAGGCACAGACTTCAGTAAGCCCCATGTCTGCAGCCTGAAAGTCATTCAAGAGGAGGATGGGGAAAAGCAAAGACAGGAGGGCTTTAAAATAAAAAGCTTTGCATGAGAACTGTGAATTCCCCAGAGCAGCCGAATGCTGATAACGAGAGATGCAAGCACCCTGCTTCACAACACCAAAGCCAAGAGAGCCGCCAGCTTTGAGCAATCCTGCCTTACACCACCAGCAGAGAAGTCACGGAGAAGTCACCACTGTGCTGCAGACGAAGGAGCACGTCGCCTGCCAGACCTGCGAACCATTCAGGTGTGGCATCGCTGTAGTAACGCAGCACAAGGCAAGCTCAGGTCACAGCAGGAAAACGAGCCAGCGTTTGGGAAATCTCAGCAAAGACCAGCACGGGCACATTCCTGGCCAAACTCGAGGGCGCGGGGCGTAGGCAGGGCTGCAGGAGGCAGGCAGTCGGACCCGAGCTCGGTGCTGCCACATGGACACTGCTACTGCCACCCCAGCTCAGGGCTCCTCCAATCTAGCCCAACGTACTTCGGCTACACCTGGCAACATCCCTAAGTATCCCAGCTTCACAGATTGAACAACTGTGTTAGCAACAGGAAATGGATATTTAGACTTGCCACCACATGAGACAAGCACAGGACTGGCCAGGGGGTTGCCGAGTTTCCTACAGGAGACTCCACTGCTCTGCTTTAATCATGGTTCCAGGACCCCTGGATAATCAGGGCAGGAGAACATGCTCCTGAGTTGATTTGAACAACAAATGTGGAAACCAGGATTCCTCTTCAGGTTTTTTTTCCTCCGTTGTGCACGTGAAAGAATGAAAATGTGTTGCCAGAAAGCTAGAGGGATTAGTAAAGCCTGTCTAGTTTCTACTGTAGGTCCAGCAAAGTTCATGCATTGCAGTCCACTTCATTAATTTCAATGACATTTGTGTTCCTTTTGGTAATCCTGGCCACTTCAAGCCCTAACAGCACAAGTCAGGTTCAGTGAACAAGTCATTCCACAAAGAGAGTTAATGAAGCCTCATGTCTACAGCTCTGTACCTCATGCAGCTTGCACCTACCTCTAGTCCCCTCAGCTCCTTCTCACCTGCCTCACCATCGGCACTGGCAGGGTCAGCACTGCACAATCGGTTGAGGTGTACATTCCCCTTTTCAATAAAGCCTAACACCTGATACAAAAGGAAAGGGAGATACTAACAGGATGTTCCCGGGGAAGCCTGCCCTTTGGTACCCTGATGCTTCACAGTTCCGCTGGCTACAGAGCAGTTCTTCTTGCTCTGCTCTTCTTGCCTCCAGAAAGGGCTGTGGCAGAGAAAAAAGTATTTCTCCTGTAAATTCCAGTAGCTTCTCACAAGACAAACTAGGACTAGACCATTTTTCTTATTTATGGGAAAATGGCTACAATAGAAAACCCTTCTAGGACTCAGTTCTGTAGCGAGTCTTTTATTTGTCCTTGACCTTGGTTGGACTTAAGAAATCTAGCATGAGTTTGCCAAGTATGCCCTTGGCTCAGTTCCCCTTGTCTCTTTTTCCAAGCCTCTGGTGGAGGTGAGATTTTTTGCCCCCATTGCTGGAAAACAGTAGCCCTAGACTTTTCATAGGTTTACTGTTGGAGACGCAATTATTACAAACTTTTCAGCAGGCATTTATTAGTAAAATAGATCTCACACACACTAAGCAGGGTCTTCACATACAAGACGAACATACGTATGTCTGTGCCTGTACGTATACACACACAACACCACGTCTCCTTCACGACTGAAGATCCGTTAGTTCTGTGTGCAGACGCTGTCTTCTCTTAATTACTTTTGCTTCCTCTCTGCGGGCACTTTCAAGATAATACAAGCACTGGTAGATGCAAAGTCTTTTAGACTCTTATTGTCTAATAAAATTCACAAAACGTAGGAAAAAAAGCTGCTTTATTGAAAACAATATTGTGCTTAATGCTTTGTCATTCCAAATTCTATTTCAATGTTTTATCAGTTAAAGTATTACAAGCTAATGAACTTTCTCTAAAAAAAATACAGAAAATCACGGTAGCATAATAGGAGCTTTACCCAAGAATATTGCACAGCAGGCTCAAGTATAGAAACCAGACATTTGAAAACACACGTCTTCACATACAGTGGTGCACTGTATGTGGAACACAATTAAACAGGCTGGCAGCTGAGGGTTACTCATCACTTCAGCCAATCCACATGAGGACTTCCAAAAGAAAGGCAGTCAGTGTTTAGTGTTTCAAAACAGTGATGCAGCTACAACTAAACCACAACTAGTTGTTCACCAAGGGATCATGTATGCCGGCTCCAGAATAATGAAACACTGTTAAATCCACTCATCTCAACACGAGGTTAAACCACAATAGTAAACAGAGAATTGAAAGTATGCCTGCCTATGTGTCACTGCCCATCAGATGAGTTCTCTCTTCATTATTACCAGGAGGATTGTGAAGACTGGAACTGGAACTGTTTTCACAAGGAAAGGAACAGGAGGGAAGAAATAGGTTTAGTGTTCTCTAGATAATTCTATTCAATGCCAACATTATAGCCGCACATTATGTGGATCCACTACATGGATCACTGGATTTGGTTCCTCACTATTGCACAGAACCATGTACTTTTGCTTTCATATCTATGATTTCACAGAATGGTTCAGCTTGGAAGGGACCTTTAAAGGTTGTCTATTCCAACCCCCCTGCAACGAGCAAGGACTTATTCACGTAGATCAGGTTGCTCAAAGCCCCGTCCAATCTGACCCTGAATGCTTCCAGGGATGGCACATCTACCACCTCGCTAGGCAAACTGTTCCAGTGTCTCACCACCCTCAGAGTGAAAAATCTCTTCCTTATATCTAGTCTGCATATACCCTTCTTTTAGTTGAAAACCATTATCACTTGTCCTACTGTTATAGGCCCTATTAAAAAGTTTCTCACCATCTTTCCTGTGTGCCCCCTTTAAGTTCTGGAAGGCTGCTTAAAAGGTCTCCCTGGAGCCTTCTCTTCTCCAGGCTGAATGATTCCAACTCTCTCAGCCTGTCCTTATGGGAGAGGTGCTCCAGCCCTCGGATCATTTTTGCGGCCCTTCTCTGGACCTGCTCTAACAGGTGCTGAGGGCCCCAGAGCTGGATGCAGTACTCCAGGTGGGGTCTCACTAGAGCAGAGTAGAGGGGCAGAATCACCTCTCCCAACCTGCTGGCCATGCTTCTTTTGATGCAGCCGGCCTTATGGGCTGCAAGTGCAGTGTCAGATCACGTCCAGCTTTTCATTCTCCAGTACCCCCCAGTCCTTCTCAGCAGGGCTACTCTCAATCCCTTCATACTCCAGCCCATATTGATACTGGATGGAATCCTGTCCCTCAGGCGTGTCAATCGTACTACACAGCTTAGTGTCCTCTGCAAATTTGCTTAGGGTGCACTCAATCCCACTGACTATGCCATTGATGAAGATATTGAACAGTACTGGTCCCAACACAGACCCCTGATGGATACCACTCATCACTGATCTCCATCTGGACATTGAGCTGTTGACCACTACTCTCTGGATGTGACCATCCAGCTATATTCCAGCTCACAGACACCCTCCTGGAGGAACCATCAGTAGGGTTTGCTTGTTAACGTCTCAGTCCTGGTTTAGGTCAGTAAGGATTTAGAAAAGCGTACAAAGTATTTAAGCAATACTTTTACTGCTCATCTTGGCATTCATTATCAGGTTGGTAGTGAGATAAAAATGGAATCACAGCTTCCAAAGGTTTGCTTTAGATAGCTGCAAGTAAAATAAAGAATAAATATCTCAGCATACCTTCTCCTTGTTGCCTCAGTGATATAGAATATTCCAGTTGCAAGACCCTTTGAGGAAACAGTTACAATTGTAATAATAAAAACCTCATGTAATAGCTCATAACTGCAATAGGTATAAAAATCAAAAAATGTTACTTACACTTAATAGAGCCCATCCTCCTTGGATGGCTGAAGCCCATTCAAAACCCAGCTTTTCATATAGAAATCCTCCTAGAGTGGGACCTGCAAATGCCCTGCAACAAATCAAACCAGGTATTGTCATCCCGAACAGAAAAGAGAACACATCATATTCTCTGAGAACTTTTTATTGTTCTCTGATTTACTGTAATCCACAGTAACTATTAATTCTTCGTTTGCCATGGCCCCAATAACAGTTACCTCCTCAGCTGGAAATAGGATCCTCATCATAAAGCTGAATGCACTCTTTCTGTATCTGGGGTAGCTTAGAGACCCCATTCAGGACCATGTTCTAACAGGACATCTACACCCATCAATTCTATCATAAAAGTAGTTTAAACTCTCGTCCCTCAAAACATAAACCTTCCAAACTTGAAGACAAAAGACTGATGGAAACAGGCAGGTAGGGAGGCACATTGTGACGGACGTGGTCACTGCAAGGTTGAGCTCTATGTAACTGCCCTACACCTTCATACCTGTCTAGGAATGCCATGAGAAGTTATGCAGCTGCTGACACGGTATGAAAGGTCTTGCATGACATGGTCTCTTGCTACAGAAAGGGACAAAACTATAAAACTAGAAAGACTTCCTGGAACCAAGTCACATAATAAAACCATGTTTGATAACATGGTTTGGTAACTTTATACTACCTATCTCTGTCTGTACTGAACCCTATGCCAAATAAGCAGGACAGCTAGAACTTCAGTTAGCTTGGAAAAAACGGTGCAAGTTTGTACTACTGAAACCCACCCGCAGCCACAGAGGACTACAAGGACAGACAAAAAAGTCATGGAAATGGCTGACAACAGGGGGACTCTGTCACTTCACACCAAGTGACAATTCTGAAGAGTCACAGTCAGTAGTGCCTTTCACTCATTTCTGTGATGGCCACTGGGTAATAAACACAGACAAACTCTGTGAAGCTACACAAACACAGACCTTAAATAATGGCTGTGGCTGAAATACAAGATTCTACCCTAAGCTATCCCAGACAAAAGGAGGAAATGTGGAAAACGAAAAAGGAAGAACAGAGTAAGTTAGGAGCAGATCCCTTCCAGCTCGCTCCACGTGGGTGGACTTAGCTTTGTAGAAAATTAGGGTCCACCTCTAGCTATATTAAGCATTAAATATTTCAGTGACAACACAAAACACCACACAGAAGTGCAAGCTAACATCCATTCAATCACTGCAGCTGGCTGATATGCAGGGCAATACATTTCAAGGAAGACAAGTTCAGAGTCTATTCCCTTTGTCGGGTAAAAAGCTTTAGTTTAACATGTCCACCAGGCACTTTTTTAGCAAGAACCTTTTGAATCACAGTCAACACAATGACTGCAATGCAAGACTTCTGGTTGTAATACAGCAGACTTTTGTGTGGCAATAGCGTAGAAGAACCAAACACCTATAGCTTACAAAAAGGTGACTGTATACCTACCCAAGGGACCACATGGCATTGAAGAGCCCAGACACCAGTCCCAGCAGACTCAGACCTTCTTCAAATCCATTCTCACTGCAGAAAGACAGATCAGTTAGAATAGTACGATACAATATTGCATCTCAGTCTACAGTCTTCCCCTACAGACAGTTTCTTCCCTCCTTTTAATTTACATATAATGTAAATAGTTAACGACTGAAATTGTGCAGTGGAATCATGTCTGTTTACCCAGTACTTTCTTCTTTGCTGCATCACAGGAAGATTGCAGTGCTACTTCTCATCTCTGAGGTCTTCTGAGTGCCATTCCTAACTTCACACCGTTGCTCAATTCCCTGTGTTTCATATGGCAAGTGTAAAACAGTGACAGGTGGCTTTTAAGAAGGAAAGGCATTGTTCCAAGAGGAACATACTAGTAAATCAAGACCCTTTCAGGTCATTACTGCCAAGCCACATGACAGACCTTGTACTTTGCACAACTGTGACTCCAGTAAGTACAGCTGTCAAAGCCAATGCAGTCTGAAAAATCCAATGAAAACTGCTTGCTATTAATCATCCTCAGAAGCTGAAATAACTCCTATGTATATAAAACCACACACCTGTCACTCCATGGTATGAGACCCAAAGTCTGATGGACTTCAGTGTGTTCACAGTACTGAGGTACACATTTCCAAAACTGTATTTGTAGTATAATGACTGGGGTGCTCAGTCAGAAAAGACTAAGACAAAAGAGTAGTGTTACTTGCTGCCTTTGTTTCAAAAAGGGAGGAAAAAGCCACACCAAACCCCCACTTCATATTCACCCCCGAAAATTAGTTGCAGTTTCCTACTGTCAGTAAAATGAAAGATGTGTTGGACTGAGTTACTTACTATGCACAGTGCAGTATCTCTGGAAACACTGGGATAGCACTCATGCCAATGGCAAAGCCAATCAAAACCAGCACTAGCACAAATATCCAGAGCTGGCTGAAAAAGAGACATTTAAAACAAGTTAGCTGCTGAAGATTCTTTTCAAGTAAGGACCCTATTAGACTGAAGGTTGCTATATCATCTCACCATCACTGACCAGAAAACTAGGTTTCTTGAAGCCAAAAAGAATTCTACTTTAATTGAACGCTAAGACTTGAAAAAACACAATTCTATACTTAAGAAAAGACTTTGTGAAAGCATTCAAAAATCCTGTGCTCAAATGAAATATTTCTTTGTCAAATGCAGTTCATTTTCAGAGGAACGCAAAGAGAACAGGTAGATAGCCAAGCTTAAATCAACAATACATATGTCCAAGCTCTAGACTTGGTTTGTTGCACAAGTGAAGGCTTTTGCAGCTCAAATTTTGTAGCCCAATATTTTTTTAATCAAATAGATGTAGCTAAAGACGAGAATGTTGAAGATTTTACTGATTTCTTTTTCTCACCAGCTCAAAAATATGATCTCATACTTTTCAAATGTATGAACTTCTTTAAAAATTAGAAGTCTAGGAGGAAGGAGTTGACTAATTCTGCATACTGTGAAGCCTATCATCATCTCCAACAAAGTATATAACCTAGGACAAAAGGGCTGTATACTTGTTTTGTAAATGTAGCAGTGTTTTTCTGTGAATTAACTTGAGAGACATGGCAATGCAGTGTTCAGGTGCAACAGACATTGTCTTTACTTAGCTAGGTGAAAACAAAGCTGTAATCTGGCATTTTCCTCAGTAACCTATATGTAAAGAGAAGAAAAATCAATACTGCTGCGCAGCCACGCAAATAAAACCCATAGTTAAGAAACACTGTTGAAAAAGAGAAAAATTAAAAATAAGACAGAAAGAGAACTTTGTTCTGCTGCTCTGGAAACGCCACAGAATTGGGAGGAAAGGAAAATAAGAAGCAGCATTCTTCCCACCACACATGTTAACATGAGGAAACACAGTAACAGTAAAAAGCAAAAGGAAAAGGATGTATTTTATGAAGCTGTAAAATCTCCATTTTCAGATGGTTCTGCTTTACATTCAGAGTTTCATGTTAGAAGTTAAAAGCCCCCTGTTTCATGGTCAGAGGTGCTAATTATGGAATTGTGGACATACATGACTATGGTCACGATAGCTACCGCAAAAACAACACACAAAGGGACAGGTTCAAGAAGAGGCACGTCTGTACCTTTAAATGTGCAGTACAGGAGCAGGTCCTAACATGAAAAAGCACAGTGCTGTCATTAAGCCTCCAGATACCAGCAGCCACTTCCTCAGGTTCTGTGAAAGAGAGGTATATAGAATCACAGAATGTGTTGGGTTAGAAGAGACCTTTAAAAGTCATCTAGCCCAACCCCCCTGCAGTAAGCAGGGGCATCTTCAACTAGATGAGGTTGCTCAGAGCCTCATCAAGTCTGGCCTGGAACGTCTCCAGGGATGGGGCCTCCACCACCTCTCTGGGCAACCTGTTCCAGTGTTTCACCACCCTCATTGTAAATAACTTCTTCCTAATGTCTAATCTAAACCTACCCTGCTCTAGTTTAAAACCATTGCCCCTCGTCCTATCACTACATGCCCTTGCAAACAGCCCCTCCCCAGCTTTCCTGTAGGCCCCCTTCAGGTACTGGAAGGCTGCTATAAGGTCTCCCCGGAGCCTTCTCTTCTCCAGGCTGAACAACCCCAACTCTCTCAGCCTGTCTTCATAGAAGAGGTGCTCCAGACCTTGGATCAACTTCATGGACCTCCTCTGGACCCGCTCCAACAGGTCCATGTCCTTCTTGTGCTGAGGGCTCCAGAGCTGGACACAGTACTCCAGGTGGGGTCTCACGAGAGCAGAGTAGAGGGGCAGAATCACCTCTCTGGATCTGCTGGTCACGGTTCTTTTGATGCAGCCCAGGATGCGATTGGCCTTCTGGGATGCAAGCACGCATTGCTGGCTCATGTCCAGCTTTTCATCCATGAGTACCCCCAAGTCCTTTTCCACAGGGCTGCTCTCTATCACATCGTCCTCCAGCCTGTATTGATAATGATTTTTCCCAACTCAAGTGTAGGACCTTGCACTTGGCCTTGTTGAACTTCATAAGGATAATATAATTTAAAGATGTGAATTTGTAATGTAATTATTTTGTCTTTCTTAATACCCCTACTCTAAATCTTCATCGCCTGAGAAGTTCTGCTCCTGTAGATACCATCATTACATGCAAACTGGGAGTTCACAATTTCTCTGCCAGTTCTGAACACCATCAAGAAACACTGAATTCATGTTTCCTCCCCACCAATGCAATTACTGGCAGCAGCTGAAAACAGAGACTTCTTCAGGATACTGAGTAATGGAGCTGGGAGCAGCTTTGCTCTGTTAGCCAAGTTTTTTAGGTTTTACTGTTTCTTAGTATAAGAAATATCATGTAGCATTGTGTGTAATTCTCACATGCAAAGGCCATCATTAGTTTGTGGTGGGAAACAAAAAAAACAGTGCCAGAAAATTGGCACCGCCATTCATGCACAGCATTCAGCGTACATTTTCTTGATCAATTAGCAGTGGCTGTCAACCAGGCAGTTTTAGGTATATCACTGTCACAGTCTCTTTCTATGGTGCAGTTAAGAGCTAGAAAACCATAGCCAGTGAGTGTGCTGATATAATCTGGGTATTACACTTTTTAAGAGACAAAGTCAATACAGCTAACCAGAACATCTTTACTCCACTCCTCAGAAGCTGATAAAATGAGACGTGGACAAAAGCATGAGTAAGCGGGACACGTTTTCCTACTCTCTGTTCCATATTGGCTGGAACTTGATTGTGCCTAGTCCACCGGAAAAGCTCAACACATTTCAACTACAGGATATTTGGCTGACATCCTCTACTATTTTGGACGTTACCTGGACCTGGCAAAAGAGACCTTCAACTTGGTAGTATTCAACGCACATGCAAGGTCCTGAAAAGCAGATCCCTTTACAGGACCAGGCCTACATCCATCGCTTCAATATGAGAAGTCCTCTAGTTTTAACTAAATGCACAGAGTGCTTTACTAACCCTGCACAAGCAGCAGGGTAGTACTCACTGGCCGTTTGTCGCTTATGAGTCCAAGGAGGGGAGAAGACAGGGAGTACGAGAGTGCCAAACCGAGGAATACCAAACCCACGTAGCCAGGTGGGAGTTTGAACTATGGGAAGGAAGACAAATAAAACAAAAAATCAATACAACAAAACATATATGCTACATTCATTACACAACAATCCAAGAATTATATTTTAGGTAAAAATACTGAAATGTGTGATTTTAAGTATTTTACTGGTACCATACAGAGGTTTTTTAAGTATTTGAAGTCATCAGCAGAGCTTGCTCCAGTTTCGTTCACTTATATTTCTAGGCATGGAGTGACAGCACCTGACACAACCATACTCAGATAAAGCCTAAATAATCTCAGGAGGAAACGCTAAGCTATGTCCCTATGCCAGCACACTGGATTCTAACGTTAATATCTGGCACATTTGAAACTGATGCTTCAGACATGGAAATTTAGGTGGATTTAGTCTTTACCTCTCCAATCCAGTTGTATTTCCAATTAGAAAAGCATAAATACTGTAGTCATCCACTATGTATCAGTGCATCTTAGAAGTAAAAAGTGCTATAAAACACAAGTCTGGCTTTTCAACCAAAGAAGGATTTTTATGAGAAAGAGTAAGAGACTTTTTGCAAACAGCGCAAGGTCTACATTTTCCTAATGCAGAGTCATATTTCTGCATTGAAACAAAATGCATAATGAATCAAAAGCATACTGGACTCTCAAATGAGTGCTTTAATTACCAGGTAGAAGGAATTCCAGGATGTTTCATGTGGCATGGACTACATAAATATTCACTATTTCCTTGCCATATGCAAGTGTATGATAATAACTCTAATTTAGTGGTTAGAACACCTGCCAAGAAGGCTACAGCCCTCTCACAGCAAGTATCTGTTAGCACAGAGCAAAGGGAAAGCAAAAGAGTTACACCAGTGTGCAATATTCTACAGTGGAATAATTACAGATCCCTCCTGGGTGGTGGAAGACATACATTCACATCTCCACTGATGGAAAAGGTTAGCACCAAATCTCCTCCACCCTGAATGAGTGCTCTTAAGTACTGAACTAGACAGATGAAAAGTAAGAGCACAACAATCTCTGAAATGCTATTCCCTGAAAAAACAATTAATAAATAAATCACTCAAAGAGCACTGCTTACTTTAACACAGGAACAGAATCTAAATTGTTTCCTTCAAAGTCATTACCCATGGGGAAAATCAATAAATAAAATTAAGTTGGAAACAAATAAATAAATATTTAACTGAACTATTAATAAATAAAAAAAACGGCATTTGCCTTTTCAGTGAGTGAAGAAGTCAGCTGGCAGGCTACATAGTTGCAATCAGTTTAATTTTGGCATTGCTATAAGATGTGGCAGAGTTGTGACATAATGTCCCCAAAAAGATGTCCACCTCAAGAGATGCAACACTGTCAGTGACTGCTGCAGTTTTACAGAATTTGCCTTCAGAAAGAAGGAAAAGTCCCCCATTTACAAAACCAGCTGCTTTGCCCTGTTCAGAGAACGTACTCTGCAGTTGAAAGCCAATTAAGGGGAAAAGGCACAGTTTTAAAGGCCTTACATTTCCTCAAAGTTACCAACAGCCAGCGGCAACAGATGGTGTCAATGGAACACTTGTCAGTACTGTGGAAATCAAGTTATCTGGAAATCATATTATGGACAGTTAATTAAGGCCTTGTCCAGCTACACTGCTTAATTTTGTTTAGGATAGTTAAACTACATTTATAACCAGTTATTTACTATTTAGCAAGCCAAGACTTCCCTGCATGTTAACAGGACTTACCTTCTTTAGTATAAACAGAGACATTGTGGGATCCAAAAAGCCCAAGCATCCACTCAGAGAAAATATAGTAAGACAGAGTAGTAAGACTTTCGGCAGAAGAACGAGCTTCCAAAAGGAGTCCTTGCTAGGGATTGAATCTGTTTCAAGAGAGAGGGGGGGGAGAAATTGCATTATTTTCATCATCCTAAGCTCATGATTGATCTTGCTCTAGAAAAGAAATTACTATTTCCCTTTTTTTAGTACTATTACTCTTGTTATCTAACAAATGAAAGTCAATAGTAGACTAATTTGCACTGTACTACTTTTATATATTAAAACCCCCCAAATTTGATAGGTGAATGAAAGAAGTAAAGTACACAATTTAGCTTCTAACACTGCAAATCCCCGACTCGTAAAGAACAAAAGCACATACTGTTCCCAATTATGTGAAAATACTGTTACTTCTCCACTAGTTCTATAAAATGAAATAACTCTCAACAACATGCATGAACCATTCATATCCAACCAGAGAAACATGCTTTGGAAGTGAAATAAAGAGATTGCTATTTATCAGTTGAGATCTGTCCGAATTTTTAAGCAACTACTCATTTGTGTCTCCTACATGTTCAATCTGTACTCCAGACAGGAAGCTGCTTTCAGATGTCACAGTAAGGTGTCATTTCAAAGTCATGCTCCCTTCCTGATGCTGACGGTCTTCTAGTAGTTGAGTGGGGTCTCAAAGTATACACAGAACTAAAGTTCATTCATTAGCATCCACCATCTCAGAGCTAGCATTCATTTAATGTAGCTTCAAACTGGGCAGTAATATCATGACTCCATACAATTTCAGAGGTTGGGGTGCTGGGGGGGGGAAGCCAGCCGTAGTAGCTCATGGTTAACCACTGTAAGTTGTCTCTAAAAGCTTATATATATGAAATTACTCTCCTAGGTTTTCATATGTAATAGGAAAAAAAAAGAAAAAAATAAAACCCACTGTATTTTAAAGTTACTGTTTTTTTCTAGAAAATACTAACAAAACTGTAACCTTGCAATTACAATCCCGTGTGAAGACTTAACTTTCTGTCCAAGCAAGATCATCTAAAATTTAACAAAACGTATATGACTTTCAGCATTTCAGTTAAACCTCTCCTTTTTTAACTTTAACTTTCTTTCATGCTAATCAGATCCTGCTCAAATAAACCCTTTTTGTTCTCCCTGTAATTCTAGGTTTTTCCCCTCTATTAATCCCTCAAACATGTCAAGTTCTCTTGTTTTAGGCAAAAGCTATCTCCAGCTTTTCTTCAATGAGCTGCAACGACAAGCTGATACAAAAAAAGACACAGCAGATCCTTTACAAGCCCTGAAGCTAAAGAGACAAAAGAAAACAAAAAGTTATCTCAATTCACTTTCACACAGACTTCTTAGTGTTTGTGGAGATCGGCATGAGGTGTTGGATTCATTCCAGGCCATCTGCACACATTAATTTTAGTTCGCATTAAAACACAGGCATGACCAAGGTCACAAGTCATTGCAGCTGGAGCTTTGCCCTCTGAGTTATATCAGACACCAGAAACAGATATTTTTTCTAAAACACAGATACATACTTGAGAAATTGAAGTGAATGAAAGAGATAGGAAGAAGGGTTCTTACCGTACTTTGGTAATATGCACATATTCACAGGCACCAAGACCAACACTACGCATCCCAGTGTAATGAAAGGGACCTCGTAACCAAACGATTGATACAAAAAGCCACCTAAAGGCGGGCCCAGCACTAGTCCAAGTCCTGAAAAAATTTCAAGGCTGCCCTAAAAGATGAAAAAGAAAGCAAGGAAAAAAAAGTCAGAGTGCTGAGAAACTCTACTGTAACAGTAAAAGCAATCAATTTTTCTGAGGAGCAGCACAACATAGTCAGGCTAGTGAAAGGAAAAAGCCAGTGCATCACTAAGGGGGATAAGGGCGAGTAGAGAACTTCCCACAAAGTGGAATAGTGAAAGGAATTTTGCAGTTGTCTGTGAGACAGCAATCACTTCCTTTGCCTCACTACAGGGAGCCACCTGCACTGCAGCATCAGCCACTCGGCTGCCACCTAACACATCCCAGTACAAGACACTAATTTTCAAAAGGACAGTAATACAGTTGCACTTAAATCTTGTGTCACAAGACCATAGTCACCACTGTCAACATCTGCCTCAACACTTGACTGATCAATGCTTAGATCACCCCCTTTTAGCAAGTAACAGCTGGTGGTAACAGTTGCTTAAAGTTTTACTAACTTCTGGGACCCAGAAAGGTAGTACAGGGATTCATCCTTGTCTTTAATTTTACTGATACGAGTCAGAACGGTCAAATGGCCCAAGAGCAGGCACAGTCAGCAACAGCCAAGTTCTTTACCCCGGGGTCAGCAAAGGGTCCCACCCTTTTCCTTTTCTAGGAAAGGAAATCACAGTGTATGACTGGCAAGTCCTCAAATTTATTTCTAGATAGATACCTGCTCTAAGGTGGCCCTGCTCAGGCAGGGGGGTTGGACTAGATGATCTCCAGAGGTCCCTTCCAGCCCTATGATTCTGTGATTCTATAAGACATTTTGGTAAACTTCAACATGTGGCATAACCACGAGTTAACACAACTGCATCCAAATAATGCTTTTACTTGTGTTGCTCACCAACCACAAAAGAAATATTTATGATTGGCGAGACTTCAGTTCAGATCAGGCTGTACATCACTTAGCTCTTCTAAATTAAAGAATTATTCGGGGGGGAGGGGTCTGGGAGGAAGGGAGGAGGAGCTGAGGCATTGCATTATTATGGACCAGAGGAGGATAAAGGTAAACCTGACATTGTAAGAAAAGTAATGTTGCTTATGTTCTGAAGTTCATACCTCCTCCAACAGAGGAATCATGTTGACAGACACTGAACTTCCCACTTGAACAAGGCTGAGATGCCTACATTGAATAACCCCCCCACACATTCTTTAGGGTACCCTATGGGTGAAAGGTGGGCTGAAAACCGGTACCAAAAGGGTAAGAAGAGGAAAAGCGCTTTTCAGTATCTAGCACTAATGAGGAAGGCAATGCAAAGCAAGGCTAAAGATCCCTCATCTATTCCTTCAGGCCCTATGATTTTTTCATAGGATGCATCTTCCTTTAACTAATCAGCTCTTCCTTCTACCTCCAGCCTCTGCCACCACCAGGAGCAGAGCTCACAATAACAAGAACTCTCCATCATGTCCGTTTAAGGACAGTAAGTCTACATGAATGAATTTGAAGAGGTTCTATTCTCATGCAGAACAAGACATTAGCGCATATAGTATGGAAAACAGACCAACATTTAAAAGTGATTTGTCTTCTGACAGCACTCCTTCTAGACTTCAAACCAAGCCACAGCTGTCTAAGGTTTCTAATTATGGTCACAAGATGACCTTCATCACTACGTACCCTTTCCAGCTATGCATCAGGTTTATTGTGCTGCCACCACAGAATTTCATTTATTTTTAAGTCTTACTATAAGATAGATAATTAAATCCCTTTAAGTCAAGGTTACTTCACTTACCTATTTAAATAACATTTTAAAATTTGCAAACATGAAACCTTAACCTTATTGACTGAATAGATCCCAAAAATGATTACAATGTATAAACTACTTTCTAAAGAAATTATGAGCTCCTTACTGCTCAATTTAGTAGGTTTTTTGCTCGTTAAGAGGTCAAATTTTTATAGACATTTATTTATAGAAGTAACTATACAGCTTAACAATACTAATAAATGCATCACCTTTTCCAATTTTATTAAATGTTCTGAAGGATGTTCTTAACATTTGTTCACTCATTAAAATTTAACCTAGTTATTTCTGTCAGATTATATTTAAAATGAAACCAGAATTCATTGAAAAAAAGAAAGAAAAAGCAGTTAAATACAAACCTTTTTTTTTTCTAACACCATAAAACCTGGTTAAATAACAGTAATATCTCTGGTTGAAATGAATCATTGATGACCAGAAATACTGCCCTCCAGATTTCAAGAAGTTCTAGCTCTCCTCTACTCATACATGACTTTTATCAACAGATTAGACAAATGACACCAAAATTGTTTCCAGTTTTGCATCTTTCAGTCATTTAAATAAACACTATTTGAATGAATTAATCAAATTCCTTGAATCAATCCACAGGGATTCTTACCATCCATGTAGAAGTAGTCACTAAAAGCTGTATTAGTATTTTAATAGTCTGATTTCAACTGAAGAGATAACTAGTGCCATCAATGGTCAGCAGAATTCAAAACATAAGCAACCAATACATAGTGCTTACTTAATATCTAATTCAAGTCATGCTAAGGTCTAAACAACTTCTAGGATTGTCACATTATGTGACAATTTCAAATATGCCTGCACGTGAGACAGCAGATCTTCTGGTGTTAGGCTGCCTACTGGCAATTTACCATATTGCAGGTTATTCAGCTGTAACACTGGTTTTTGTACTTACCAGAACAGTAGCTATATTATTGGGAAATGCCTTCGCAAGGATGGAAAATGATGCTGTCATTGCTGCTGCAAAACCAACTGCATCCAGTGCTCTTACTAAAAAGCACAAACCAATGAAGATTGGTCCACTGGGCACCTTGTCCAGCATTCTGAAAAAAACCCACAGTACACAGAGATGTACTCAGGATGCAGCAACTCATACACTAAAGGCCCTGCAGCATCGTTTCTTACTCATTAAAGGACACAGTTACAAGACACTCAATGCTTTCAATTGCCACATCTTTTTGAATCACACAGGTGAAGTAATTCAAACTTTACCAAACTATTTCTGGCAGCTTTCGCCTTTTCCCCATTCTTTGGTGGCAAAGAGACCATGAAAAACCTAACCTGTGAAAAACTCCAATGCCATTTTCTGCTGTATTTCATAGCTTTTCCAAGGAACTGTGCATAGAGCCTGACACAGAGTTACAACTGCCTCATAAGAGCTTCCTTCATTGCTAACAGAGCTTTTATTTTGCTAAAATGAGTGGCTTAGCCTCTTCACCTGACAGGCAAAGCTTCTCATTTGCACACAATATTTTTAACAAAATAAATTAAAAAATATGCATTAATAGCTCCCTTATTGCTGTACTTTGACAGACTTCTTGCTGTTCATGAACTACAGTAGTTATTTAAATACATAGAACCTTCCTCCTTTGCTTTTAAAGCAATAAACAGGCTTTGAAACTCACTGAAAGGGAGAAGTGTTCATCCTGCTTTACAAGGGATAGATAAAAAGTAAAGATACAAAAAGTTACGTGACCTAACCAACACCTACAAGATGCCCAAGAGTTTCCAGTTTTGTGTCCATCTTTTTGTATGGATGAAAATGATAGAAGACAAATACAACAAAACCAACCAAGAAAAATCACTCACCCAAACAGAATGGTCACACATCCTGAAACAAACATCCCTGCCACAAACATGAATTTTGCTCCAATATGCGTAAGCTGTAAATTAAATACGATTTTTACATGTTATTGTTTCAAGCCTAGATCAAAAATCTTTCAAAGTAAGTTACTGTTAAGAAATTAAAACATTGTAGGCACTTTATAGCATATGTAACTAAAAGATCTGGAGACGCTGCTCCTGCCGGCATGCCTTCACGCAATACTGAACCTAAAAATATTCTAAACAGTTAAGTGACTTAACCCAGTTTTCAGACTGGTAAGACAATGGTGCAGTTAACTATTTCACAGCTTCTGCAGAGCAGCAGGTTACAGCAGCACCTCTCATTACAAACAAACAGAAAGTAATACATTCCCCCTCCAGCACTGTCAGTGATGCCAAGTCAGCAATACCAGCCACGTATGTGGCTCAGGAGAGTCAATGGAAGCTGATTTTAAAGCAAATTTATCACATGCTTTAATAGCACAAAGCTTTGTCAAAGGAAGCACAGTAGCTTCTGGCTTCCCCATTCATTAACAGGGAAAGGAGCCCAGCTTCCTTCATTTCAGACTCCATCACCAGGGTGAAGGACAATGAGAGGTATGCTGTAAAGCCAACTCAATCCCATAACAAAGTACATCTGAGCTTCTAATTCCATGCTGTAACTTCCCCTAAGGACAGCAGGTATTTCAGACTCTTCTCTTGTTCAGGCCTGGACAAAATCCCTGTGTTTCAGTCACTGTTACTGAAGCCCGTATTTTTCCAAGTTTCACCGAAACCCTCAGGATTTATGATTGCTGGACTGTCCACCTCTGCTGGTGCTCACTTCACCCGCCCGCAGTGAGGATGGGACGCTCGCTCGCTCTCTCTCTCTTGCCTGCAAGGTACGTGGTGAGGGCTGTGCCATAGTTGAATGCCATCACAGGCACCGAGAGAGATTGGGCTTACCAATGGCACTTGTATGACACCTTGATAAGCCACCTCACCATCAGAGAAAAATCATTTACCATGGAGTCAGCAAAGAGACTGCCCAGCCAAAGAAAGAGAGTAGCATGAAACTGCAGCAGCCCCAACTTAGGGTATGATCCTGAGCAGTCATAGCCAAAAATGCATAGACAGTGGTGCTCCAGCATATAAACAAACAAACTTATATAACTTATTCATAATTTTTCCAGCATGAGAAAATCCTGAATTTGTCGGAAAACTGAAACTACAAGAACTGGAGACATTTCTCTCATATTGCTGTATAATGAAGTGGAAACTGAGTTAAGCAGCAGAGAGTCACAACGGGAAGAAATGTTAAGAAAAAGACAACATACCAGAAAAGAAGAAGGGGTGCATCTAACTAAGGAAATAAAAACAAAACACCCTCAGAATGGTGCCAAAAGCAAACAGAACATGTAAGTAATTGCAAGTAAAAAAATGTGGGGAAGGGGGAAAGGAGGTAACAGAAAGGAGAATTGATCAGCAGAATACCCTGAAGCAAACAGAACAGTTAACCAGAGAAACGAAAACAGCTACCTGTCGGCCACTCTATGCTACCCTCACGAACTGTAGAAGGGTAATTTTTAAACTGTACTGACAAGACTTAGACCAGATTCAGACTGATTGGAAAGGCTCCAGTTACTGCGGACAGAAGCCTGCAGGAATGCTACTGTAGAGACATCTCTTCTCCCAGCTTTAGAGAAATGTCTTCATGTACTAACCTCTGTCATCACAGAAATAAGTTACAGCTTCAATTATACTTACATAATTTCCCAAGATTAAAGAAGTCGAGAAATTGACCAAAGCAAAACATCCAAAAATCAGGCCAACAAAGGTGTTACTGGCGCCTTTTTTTTCTGCCTGTAAAAAAGATCGCAGCTGAGTAAAGATGGAGGCAAATTCTTGAGGTGAATAACATTCATACCTGTACATTTTTTTTTTTTTAATTCATGCAGTTACAAAGCAATTTCCTTTCTCAAAGACAGCAGGGGCTCATAAGGTAGTAACGCAGCAATTTAATGACATGTTGCACTTCTACTAAAACTCCATCTAATCAAGGTAAAAGCAACAGTGATTCCTCGATGAATAGAAACACTGTGCTGTTTGCTGAACCACTGAACGGGTGAGCAGCTTTTACCATAGGTGGCTTCAGGTGGTGCGCAGTGGAACTAGCTACAAAGCTTCAATCCCTCAAATGGTGAGAGGGCGGTGAACCATTATTTTCACTGTGTCATGCCTCCCCATAATAAGCACCGGCTAAATTTTTTACTTACTCAACTGGCAAAATTCAGTTACTTGGGTACAAGCTGTACGCTGGAATATTTAGAACAAAATTAATCTTAATGTTTCTTTGTTAACACTTGGGAACAACTTGGTCCTGAAAGAAATGGCCTTCTGCTGCAAAGGCACCACAACCATTGTATTTTCATCCTATATTTAAACACTGTAGTCACTCAACATAAGCAGAGTTTGGGGTTTTTTTTCCCCTCCACTTCCTAGATCAGGAAGTTTAACACAGTGAATGATGGCCCGGCATGAGTTAAGAGTGGTAGCTATAAAGTCACCTAGTGGCTAAGGCGCTGAAATACACGTCAGGACATCGGCAGAGTTCTAATCTCACCTCTACTACCAAACTGCTATGCAACAACTGGGAAAATATTATTTCACTTCTCCAAGCATCAATTTCAACTTCCATCTCGTATCATTAGTTTGGCACCTTCTCTGCAGCCACAGGGAAGATTAAACTAGTCCATGGACAGGCTGCAGGTCATCATTATACCCACACTAATCTATTTTATCCAGCATCGGGCTATCACTATGAATTCCCACAACTGACAAGTCTCACTTGGAGCTTTCAGACAGCCATAAAGGTCTCGCAGCGTTCAGGATCCTTTTAAAACTTTCAAGGTGCGAAAAAATAACCTAAAGAGTAGCTGGATAGATTGTTTCTTTACCTCTGAAGGGAAAAAGGGTCCCAGGATTGAATAACATATCATTGAACTGAAGTTTATCATAGCTGTCGCTGCCAACGTAAATAGCTGTTCTCTGGTAAGCCTTCTTGACTCCTCACCAAGTGCTCCCGGCACGCCATCTTCTTAAAACGCAAAACAGAAAGGAAAAAAAACAAGAAAGGAAAAGTATTATAAACTGATAGAGGGAATTACAATTTGCAAGGGAGGTTTGAGAATTAAAACCCGCACAAGACTTCTGCCCTCCCGCGTCGGCGAGAATACGCCAAGCCGCGACCCTTCCCTCCCTCAGGGGGGAGGCCGGGTCCCGCCGCCCCTCAGCCCACTCGGAGGGGGCTTCGGCGGGGGCTGCCCCGCCGCGCACCGGGCNGGCAGCGGGAGGGGGGCGCCCGGCCGGGCGGGGAGAGCACCGGAGGCGCCGGGCTGTGGGCAGGGCGAGGGCAAGCTGGCGGCTGACAGGGAGGGCGGAGCGGAACCGCTTGTGGCCCGCACCTGGCGGAATGGGGAATGCTGTAGGTACAGCCGCTGCCACAAGGAACAGGTGAAGGAAACCGGGGAGGAAGCGGGCAAAGCTGTCACAGGAACAGGTGGGTATCGGCTGAGTACCGCTGTGCCTCCCCCGGGCTCTAGAAAGAGGTTTCCTACGAGCAGAACAGTGCACCTTCCAGAGAAGGCTCGCAATGGAAGTGTAAATCCCAAGTGTATTAAACCAGGAGCTCAAACAGTTTGGGAATCCTGCGTTGCTGTGACTGCTAGGGACCGTGGGGAGCTGGGGTCAGGGACCAAGGAGGTGCATCCCACGACATTTGGATGGTAAAGGAGGGACCAGCTCCAGGGACTCGGCTACAGCTGAGTAATCCGACTGCGGTTCCTGAGAACTTGACCACTTTGGCCCAGCTTTGCTCGCTAAGGTTCCTCAAGGGTGGCTAGCAGTTACGGTAGGGCTTCTGGTTTGCCTTGTAAGCACAAGCATTTATCTGTTAGAGCTGTAGCATCTCTGTCTTCCATACCAAAGGGAGATTCTGGATGGCTTCTTAGGACTGATAGACCAAGCGAGATCAATGATCATCTGCACAGCCTCTGGCAAGTTACAGGGACCATAAAACAGTAACAGAAGAGCTGAATGACAAAGTTGTCAGAGGAATTAGTAGCTATAAACTGGCCAGGAGTAAATTTAGGCTGGAGATGAGAAAGAGGTGATATAATCAACATATTTGGCACAAGTTCCTATTGGGAGGGGAGGAAAGTGAGGAAGGAGACCCAGGGACCTCTTCAAAATGTAATAGCAGACAGACCACCCATGGCTTGAAGACAAAAAACAGTAATTCTGAAAAGCGCTATTTTTACTAGGCCATCAGTATCCCATCTAGTCACCAGTTATATAAGATGCATAATAAGGACATTTCAGAGCAAATGTTGACATGTACCTAACTTTAGAATCCCACACTGCATGTGACAGGAAAAAGCAGTTACTTTCTTATCACAAGATTATGAAACTTAAAAAATATTTATCAGCCACAAAGAACAACAGCCACATGTTCCTTGCTGAAACCTATTTTGACAATATATTGTGTATGGTGTATGCTATGGCTGTGAAGTTGAAACCCCCCCCCCGAACTACCTTGATCTTTTCCTGTCTGCCTCCAGAAAAAGAGAGAAACCTAAATCTTTTTCATAGATACCACCCCTTGAACAGCCTTACCCTCCAAAAAAAAGAGGAAGAGCAAGTCATCCTGAGTTTGGCAAAAGGATAATAAGAAAAAAAGTTATATATGCAGAGCATGACATATGAACTTTCAGCCAGGAAAAGAGAAGGCTCTGGGGAGACCTTATAGCCTTCCAGTACCTGAAGGGGGCCTACAGGAAGGATGGGGAGGGACTCTTTATCAGGGAGTGAAGCAATAGGACGAGGAGTAATGGTTTTAATGAAAGAGGGGAGATTAAGATTAGATATTAGGAAGAAACTCTTTACTGTGAGGGTGGTGAGGCACTGTAACAGGTTGCCCCGAGAAGCTCTGGATGCCCCATCCCTGGAAGTGTTCAAGGCCAGGCTGGATGGGGCTTTGAGCAGCCTGGTCTAGTGGGAGGTGTCCCTGCCCATGGCAGGGGGGTTGGAACTGGGTGATCTTTAAGGTCCCTTCCAACCTAAACTGTTCTATGAATTTAGAGACTGAAATCACAGAGGGAGAATAAAGCTTGTCTTTTGTGGTTAGAGACAGACAGTTAATTATGTTCAGGAGGTGAAATAGTTTTTACTCTATTTGCTTTTTTCAGACTAGACTCTCACTCAGCAGATTCCAACTACTTTCAAAACCCAGTCCTCCTCTCATTTATAATTACATGCGAGTAATGAGTAATCCAGTAAAGCCTATGGAGTCAGATTTTCACAAGTCAATTGGTGCAGTAGAAGGCTGAAGTGTGGGAAGTTGCAGCGATGTATAGTGATCAGCATGAGCTATGGCTCCAATAATGAAACAGAGCTGTGAACTCCCTATGTGTGCACACAATTTACTTATGCAATGCTCATTATTGCCAGAAGATACTGTTTGATGGAGCACGTTTGTTAATTGTTCATATATTCTTCATAACCTATAAATATTTGTTAACCTTGGAGTCGGGACTTGTTACCAGCCCGTCAAGATAGTTTTTCAAGTCTAACAAAAATAATTTTTTAAAAAGCATACAAGCCTTTCTTGCTTATGTCATGTCTGCGGCACCTTTAAAAAAATGTTTCTTTCCTTTCAGATCCAAATTATATGTAGAATCCATACCTTGTAGCACTGAGCCTTTTATAAATACTGTAAATAGAGTCTACCTCCATTGCTTATGTCCAGAAGATAAAAACATATTAAGAACCAGTGGTTTAAGAACAGCCTCCTTTGTGGACTTCCAGGACATTCTGAAATGTTCAGCACATGTGGGAATATGTATCCCTTATATTTGTAGAGATTTTAGAAATACTTTTGCATCACAATCCAGAAATCATATAGCCGTGCTTATTTACATCATATTACTATTTATTTGCCAGAAGTCATAGTGGCTGCGCACAGGCATTTGGAAAGAGTTTAAACTGGCTCTAGCGTAACCACATGGTAACCACATCCTTTGAGAGTCTAGTGCAGAACCTGTGAAAGGCAATTAAAACCGACAAACTGCTTTGTGCAGTTATCATGGCATCAAAGTCTTTCTGCTTCTCAAATTGGTGTTGAAATGCCATAGCCTGTCCTCTTTCTGGGACCCCAGAACTGGTCTCACCATACTTTCTCCAGGCGCTTGGAACTCGACGCCAACATCCCTTGCACTCCTGAGCAGCAGCACGTGGTTGGCTGTTTTACCTGGAGGCGCTTGGAAATGCACATCTCTCCCCTCTGGGCTGGGGAGCAGGACTTCTGTGGAAAGGGAGCGAAAATGGGTAAAAATAGCCTGCCCTCTACAAAAATCTTTATGATGCAGAACCTTTTTCTGGACTGTGTGACCAGGAAATGGATAATTGTTTAGGAAGAGTCAGGTGAAATGTGCACTGGTGTTACTTGCAAGAAGGCTTCCAACTTGACGTTCCACAGGGCTGAGAAATCATGTCTGTTTTGGAGTGAAAATGAGATAATTCTATCTTGTGACATTAGAAATCTAATCATAGCACATGCCTGTGCTTTGTATTTCTAGAAACAGATGTCAGAGGGAAGTAAGTTTTGCATGGATTGTTCAGAACTGAAATTCAGAACTGATTGTTCAGAGTTTAGTGGTGTCAGGGACCTCTCTTGAGAGTTTGTAATACCTGACACTTTCGCCTCCCTGCCTGGCTGCCTCGCCGTACTCTGACTCTGTCTGAGCTACTCATTATTCAGTTCCTCAGTCTCCACAGCTTATGACATGGCACTTAAGCTATCACTGGAGCCCGGCAATTTGAAGAAAAGCTGGGTCGTGGTTGCCAGGGTGAGCACAGGGTGAAGGTAAAGGTTACTGCAGCAAAAGACAAGGAGAGAAACAGAGAAAGCCAAAAGGAACAGGAAGATGGCCGAGAGAGAGTCAACCATTATATCCTTGCTACAATACCACTCTTGTGAAAAAGCCCCCAAGTTCAGTTGCCATTTTGATTATACAGGTAAAAAAGAGGAAGGTTGCCACCCTGGAAAGTAGAGCACAGAGCTCTCCTGTAATGGAGAGCACAGAAGGTCGTAGCTATAACCAAAGGATTCTTAAATACATGCAGCAAGATGGTGAGTCAGAATGGTTTGCCCCGAACAGCAAATTCTTGAATGTCATGTGACAGCAGCTTGTGGTTACTTTTCCTGTCCCCAAATCCAAGTTTGTAGATGGCATGTTATGCTGTTTATAAGATAAACAAATCTTGAGAGGACCAAGTTCCTCTGCTGGAGTTGGCTTCTCAGTGCAACACCAGGCCAGCATTTGCACTGACAGCCCCTCAGCCCTCTGGAGCCCAGACAGGCTCTTCCACTGCATCTGGCAGCTCCTGGTTTTCTGGCACTCTGCTTGTTACCCTGCTCACCCACCCTCAAGTGCACTAGAAGTACCCCTTAGCACAGGACTGCAACCCTTGACTTAAACGTGTCATGCCCCGTGGCTCTATGCCAGCATCTAAACAGCAGGGAGTGCTAAATGGACATTGTAACTCTCAAGAGAAAATACAGAGGTTAAGAAACTAGCTACTCCTTGTAGGAATTTGGACAGGAAGGTGGAGCAAGTGGAGTAGTGCCAACAGCATGCAGAGTGCCCACATGAACGCTGAGCTCACATTAACACACTGTGCAGCGGAGTGGACTTTCAAACAGGATCACACACTGCCATTAATCATTAAATACAAATAGGTACACCTACTATGCTATACCAACATTTCAACAGAGTTCCGTGCCACTGCAAACCTACCCTCTACACATACATAACTTTTATCTTAGTGCAGCTTTGTTTTCTTGCAACTGTGCTAGGAAAACTATTTTTACGTATTATACTTCTAGAATATTAGATGGCAATTCGACTGTGATTATCACTTTTGCTGTAATACAAATCTTTTACGTGTGCATACTTCCATCTCCTGGACAGAATATATATTGCACTTATCTGGCAATACTGATGTGTCTAATGGCTGGCTATGGAATTGTTATGCTTTGATGACCTTGAGGGAGATAATGGTTTATTGTTCCACTCAGTACAAAACCTCCTCTACACATTAGGCATATTTAGGGCTTTTTAAGGAGCACAAGAAGATTGCATGTGTGTAAGCCAGCACGGGTGGGAGGCAGAAACAACCGCAAAACCATGGATGAAATGCAAAGAGTAAATTTATTTTCATTACCTCACCAACCAGGGCATCCCTGAAGCAGCACCTGGGCAGAGGCACACGTGGGGACACAAGCACCACGGATCTTGGTCCATGCCAGAAGATCACCAACCCTGCTGTTTTCACCTGTATATGAGGGATTCGTGCAGGCGTAGTTTATCACCCTGCTTTGATCATTCCCACAGCAGGGCAGGAATCTCAAGCATGTTTGATGGGGTGCCTCTAAGCCTATCACAGGCCCGCGTTACCTCAACACAGACATTCTACTTGTCAAACGCACAAGACTAAGCAACGTTTAGTATGATACGTGTTTTTCACACCTCAACTGCAAGCCACTTGAGTGGGTTTACAATCCTCCTCACCAATCTTCCATTATTTTCTCACAAAGTGATAGATGGATATAGGGAAGACCATTCTCCTTGGGGAGAGGGAAAGAAGGGGGGCATTATAATTTGTGTTTGCGTGCTTTCTGGGGTCTGAGCAACATGAAGGAAATTATATGCTCCCACTTCTTGCGGAAGAAGGAGGGGAGAAGTCATGGCCAAATGCCTCACAGGAGCTGCTATATTTTGTCATTATGTATTGTTTACAAAGATGGCAAGATGTAGCTTGCCCAACGGTTAAATTGTCAAGTCTGAAGCAGATCGGGTGGACGAAGTCCCATCTCAGACTGACAGCACCTGAGCAAGGAAGCCGTTTGGAAGCGTGGTGGCCGCGCTGCAGGTGCCCCCACCAGCTGCATCACTTGCAAATCCCCACACACACCCGGCGAGTGCGAGCACCTGGCGGCAAGCCCAGTTCCACGTTTTAGATTTCCAAAGTACAGCTAAATGCGGTAACCTCCCCCCCCGCCCGGAGATTTCAGTCAGGTTTGTTCCCCGTCTTCCTCTAGGCCGCCGGGTACTGAGGAACGCTGCCATTTGAGGCCTGACGGCTTCGGCGGCAGCAAGAGGTGCCCTTACTGCCCTAGGGAAGATGATGGGACCCAGCCCCAGGTGGCCCCTAGCCCCGGGTGGCCCCTAGCCCC